>JALLBI010000373.1:0-12035 GCA_036940125.1 Mediolabrus comicus
GGAGACCGAAGAAGACTTGCACGACGAATATCGATCCGATAAACCTCAATATGTCATGTTCAAAGAAAATGCGATAGCACTCACATTTGTAAGATTATTTGGGTTGCTTTCTATGATTGCAAGTGGATTTATAATCAGAGATATTGCAAAGAAGTTGGCACATAGATCTGGAACATTCCTCAAAAGGGTGTCATTAACACAGTCGATCCTAATCGTACTTTCCGCATCAGACTTTTCTGCTGCGTTCATTGTCCAGTTCGTGTCATCTTGGATGGGTGAGTCAATAGATTGGAGGCATATTATTGATGCATACTTATGCTCTTTTTCATTACATTCTTTCTAACAAATTCGTGGCGAATATAGTCCCTCACCACTCTAAGCTACTCGGCGCAACTGGGAGTCAAGCAAGTTGCGTTGCTCAAGGTTTTTTATCTGCTCTCTTCTATTCTCTGTCAGGATTCTCAAACGCATCATTAGCGGTGGCGTATTGTCTTATAGTACGGAGAGGATGGGGTGACAAAGACAAGAACAAAAACAGACTGCCGTTTATTTTAATACCAATAGTCTTTGCAATTGTCTTCGCTGTGATTCCTTTATTTGGCCAAAACTACAATTATAATGGAGGATATTCTTGTTTTATTAGCGGAGATCCTCCTGGATGCGAATTTGATCCACATACATGCAACCGAGGTGCAAATGCACGAATTATGACGATTGTTACTGGAATCATTCCTTTCTATATATCACTCTTTATTATTGTGGTCGCAGTAACACTCTTGATTCATGCAGTGTTTGTTCAAGAGAAAAGAATGGACCGATACAACAGGGGAACAGAGCGAAGCCGCAAAATGACCATGGAAAGCTGCTGGCAAGGGATCTTTTACATTGGTTCATTTTTAGTTTCATGGACACCGTGGTTTATCTTTTCAATCAGAGAAGTCAACGACCAAGACTTAAGTAAGATAGCTTATTACGCGATGTTGATGGTCACGCCTCTACATGGAGCCATTAATTCGACAGTGTATTTCAGACCACGGTATTTGGCTCAAAGAGGTAGACACCCCACTGATTCTAGATGTAGCTCTTTGATGCAAGTTCTGAACATAAAGTGCTGCTGCAATAGAAAATCAATGCAAGAGGCTGACGGAAAATCTCCAATAGCAACGAAGCAGCCGGCTGCTGATCAAGAAGCAGAGACTGAAAGAAAAGAAGAAATAATTGAGGAAGTTAATGAAGCAGATGACACCCCAATAATAATCAACCCAGAAATGGCCAAAGATGTAGATACGGAAAACGGAAAGAGTGGAGAAAGTTGAGAGTATTTCATATTGTAGCAAATAATAATAGAATAGCTTATAGGAGAATGCATATGTTTAGAGAGATACCAGGAGGCTGAATTATACACAACAGCCTCATCACGGTAGAAAGAAGTATTTTCATTGTTTGGACAGCCTAAAGATTTCCAATAATAAATAGACTGTACATACTGCAGTTGGATCAACTGCACCCTTTAAAGATAGCAGAAATACAGAAAATACACAATAATAGTCGGAGAAAGACGAACCACGCTGCTCCGAATCTTCTTCGGTGGAAGGACAGTCGTGCGGAGATGGCGGAATTGTATCGTAGGTGGAATCTAAGATGCTAATATGACCAATATTTTGGATTTCATCGCTTGATGACGGAGATCCGAACAACTTGGTAGACAGAGTTTTCTCTTTTAGGTAGTAGGTTCGTCCAACGAATCCTACATCTACTGGTCTATCAGTGCTCGAGATCAAGGAGGAGGAACTGAATGACATAGATGATATTGATACCGTCGACACTGTAGTGTCATCATCGTTATCCCACCCTGGTGATGACTTGTGATAATTTCGTTTGGGACTGAATGCATATCTTGGAGAGAGTTGATGGCTGCTGCGCACTACTGGCGTGAGTAACAATGTAGACCTATCGCCACTCTTTGTTTCAGACTGCCCATGAATCTTGCGCTCCAAATACTCGATCCGCAATTTTACTGCAGTGCTTGTTGTTGCCGTTGCACTAGCCGTGTATTGTTGAGGGTGGCTGCTGGTGGTGGTGGTGGTGGAGGAGGAGCCGATGATCGAGTTATAGGTTTCACTTGAAATGCAGCCTCGATTTTTTTGATAAGTCGCTTTACATAGCTGCCTTTACGTGTCCGTAGATACTCCAGCAGCTCTGAATCCTTGTTTGGCATGGTGACTGTCTTTGATTCACTAGATTGATGTATATACTTCTTGGATTGGCGAGGAGAGAATGCTGTATCTATGCCCTGGATCCGGGATATGCACGAATATCTGCGAGCCAAATGGATTACTTCCAGCCACTACTTTTAGCAGCAGCACTGAATGATGATAGGAGAGCAGTCATGGACGGCAAACATGCATACTATGGTGCAACAACACTTTTGTTGCTGCCTTTTGTGAGCGAGCTTGTGAACGTGAAGGAGATTTTTTGATGTTTCTTGTGCTTTCGCATTTCTTGTGCCCTTAGCCCCTTTGTTATGATATCTTTTCATTTGCAAGCAGGGGGATACATAGGAGCTGCCATCCACTTCTTTGTTGTTTCCGAGCAAATTTTTTGTGTACGTACGTTTTTTAGCTGCCCCACAAAAAACGTGCAGCTGTGTCCGAGCAACTGCACGTCATTTTCTATGTAAAGCGGGCGGCAGGGCATGCCCGACGATGATTGCCGATTTGCCTCGACCACCCGTATCGACCATGATAGCCGCTACTCTCATAGCCACCATGTCGACCATACCCTACCAATAGCAAAATCCAGTGAATAATATCGAAGACAACACCCTATGCAATGATTCAGCCGCAGGGTTTAATTATTACTACTGTCTACACCACATAAATAACAGACTACTGCATGACACATAAATCTCATTTCTGCCTATGATTTTGCTTATTTTATCCACCCTATTGTAATGTTATAGACAATAAATAGCCGGCACTTCTTCTATATGATACTATTGATGAGTTGCGTTCTTTAGAGCCGCTTGATCCGCCGCCAACAGGCTTATTGTTGTGTTTGAGTGTATCATTATTTTTTCCAATTTGTGCACAGATTGTGTCCTAGGTGTTTTAGAGGTGTGGGGGGGCTTTAATGATCGATCCGAGCAGCCTGATTTCCCCTCCATACCATTATCGGTGAAGGGTGTGGAGGGGTAGTGTATCTTTCATGTTTATCTTCTTCTATGGGTGTAGGGAAAGTGGTTGTTTTTTATATCAAATCTCAAGAAGTGTGTTGCAGTGATAATATGTCCGCCCCTACAGCAGTTACAACGCCACCCTGCTGCGAATATGTCGCCATACATATCGCCTATGGGATAGGGTGTCGATATATATTTGATTATTATCGTAGGCTGACATAGGCAGCCTTAATGGGGGTGCCATAGGATGCCATGGTCTTTTTTGTGGCGTGCAATTTTGTGCAGTTGAGAGGCCTCCGAACTGCACAATCGTGCAGTTGTACGTACGATTTTTTTTTCATGCAGTTTAGGTAGATCCGTAACTGCACGATCGTACGCAGGAGTATCGATTTAACCTAGGAAAAGTGAAAAGTGTGCAATCGTACGTACACAAAAAGTTTGCTCGGACTGCCCCTTATAGCGTTCGCGTTGTTGGGTGACACTTCCTATCATATGCAGCACTTTTGTTATGAGGTAAAGACCAAGCCAACATGACTGGGAAGAAATTGGTAATAACGACCATACTCTTAATCGCAGCTGGCTTGGGCGTTGTTCCGACGACGACTGCCTTTCATATCCCAAGGCAACGCTATGGTTTCTCAATATCTTCATCCGCTATCCAACATGACCAAGCATCAATATTGGAGGGAGGATCCGCGAAGGCCATCCGACTGCGTAAACAACTGCAAGAGATATGGAACCAGCCAAACATTACATCACCAATCATTCTATCAGGTCCTAGAGGAGCTGGAAAGTCCGAACTAGCAGAGGAGATCGTCTATCAGCTACCATCGTGGCAAACACAGACGGTCCATCGCCTCAAGCTTGAAGATGGAATGGATTTCCTAGACACAATACTGGGGACTACATCACATCCAGGTCTAATGGATGATTTATCAGGACAGGCCAACACAACATTGGTGTTAAAGGGTTTTCAGTCACAACATGTTGATAGTAAAGAAAGTTTTGATCGAAGAGGCGAATTGGTAGATATGCTTGCGCGACTAGTTACCGAAGGTCAATTCTATTCTACATTTGAAAACTCTACAAAGCCATTCTTACCCCGGATTGTTGGATGTACCCGGAGACCTCCTGAGTTCTTTTTGGAGAGAGTAGGAAAAGATATGAAGGCAATCTTCATCAAGGTACCATCGTTTGAGTCGAGAAAATCGGACATCAAAGCTATTGCAGAGGCCAAGATCAAGAATATTGAAAAGGCCTTTGGACTGTCAAATGTTCTGCTATCAAAGGAAGGGACGCAAAGACTGTTAGATCATCGGTGGGAGGTTGATGGTGATGCCGAGTTGGATTCAGAATTGTACAATGGTCTTCAGTTTCTGTCGCTAGAGAAGAAGTGGAATCCATTTGCCACAAATTCATTGGAGCCCCGACACTTACTTGTAAATGCCTACGATGAAAAGATACGGAAACGGCTCCTATACGACTTTCCGTTCTTGCGAAACATGATCATGTCGCCTTGGGTATTCGGCAAGACATTGACCTACGTTGTCACTCCTATATTTATACTCTTCAATCTGGTACTGTTTTTGGGGCCACAAACTAGGGACGAAAGTGCTGCACTCACACTGTTTTGGGCTGGTTGGTGGCCAGGTATTATGTTGGTATTTCCATTTTTGGGGCGGATCTGGTGCACAGTTTGTCCATTCATGGCTGTTGGGAACCTTTTCCAAGAAGCAGCGACCAATATGGGTGTTCAGTTGAAGAAGTGGCCATCATGGGCGAAAGACATTGGCCCAATGTTTGCATTTGCGTTGTTCTATGCAATTTTGATGTGGGAAGAACTCTGGGATCTACCACAAAATGGAGCTCTTTCGGCGTGCCTTTTGCTTCTAATCACATCTGGTGCAGTTGTCAATTCAGTGGTATACGAGAAGAGGATGGTAAGTCGCTCAAAGTATTGATCGTTTTATCGCTTCGCTCAAACACTCACAAACTTTCTCTCAGTGGTGTAGGCACCTGTGCCCAATTGGGGCGATGAACAAGATGTTTGCCACCCTCTCGATGACCGAAGTGAGAACATGGAAATCCAATTGTGAAGGTTGCATGACGACAGAATGCAAGAATGGTGGATCTCCGACTGTTGCACATGATTCCTATGCATTGAAGGGTTGTACAATGGACCTAAAGAACAATCAACTGCGTGATATGGGTGATTGTGTCATGTGTATGAACTGTGTGGCCAATTGTCAGAGAGAGTCTCCAGAGTTCAACGTACGACCTCTTGGTCTAGACTACGGATTGCCCTGGCTTTTACCCAAGTCAATACAAAGTTCACAGAATATGGCTCTTAGTCAAGTAGAGACAAATTTCTGGCTCGGAGGAATCATTTGTATTTTACAAGGGAGTGTAAGTATTACGCTTGTTGTTATCACTCTTTCTCAATATACTTATACTCACAATACTCTTAATCTTCTCTCAGGTGCTCTTGCATTATTTGCCAAAAATATTATCTGACATCGGCATGGATCCCAGAATAGCAGTAGCAGGACCTGCGTTTGATGCATCGTTTGCAACTCATGCTGTTCTTGCATTTTCAGTTCTTGGTTTCCCAGGCGGATTGAGCTTTGTTGCTGACAAAGCAGCCGTCCCACTTGAGTCTTCGATCAAAGTACTCAAGAGACAGCTAACACGGAACCCAGCTGAGAATTCAGCCATAAAAACTTTGTACGAATCCATGTTGAAGCAAAATATAGATATTTCTGCAGCAATCAAAGAATGGGACCAAGATGGTGATGGCACTGTCTCAAACTGGGAAATGGAAGAAGCTTTTAGACTTCTTGACATCCCTGAGTACGAGTACTCGCTTTTGTTTAACGTGTTAGGGAAAGAGGAAGGACGAACAGTCTCTTCATTGTTTGATGAAATCCAAGAGCTATATTTTGACGTCAAAGAAGCGCAGAAAGGTTCCTTCGGCTTAGCTGCCACATATAAGAATCAAATGAGTGAGAATAAATTCCGCTCCAAGTTAACGTTTGTTGAAATCTTCAATAGGCTAGATAAGGATGGCAATGGCTATCTCAACAAGGAAGAGTTCCTTGCAATGTCGAAGCAAAAATATTTCAAGAAACCTCTCTCAGAAGAAGAGCTAAACGACCTCTTTGATCAAGTGGATACTCTTGGAACAGGGCGACTAAATCTTTTTATGTTTATGTCAATTTTGAGGAAAAATGTCTCAGTTGGGATACAAGAGATCGGGTAAGTTGTCGTTGTTTGTCCTACAATTGCATTCCTAGTGACCCCTTTGCTAAATGCCTCACTATCGTTGTCACTATACCTTTCTTTACTCAAGGTATGGTTACCTCCCACTTGGATGGGGCAGCCTCACAGCATACTGGCTTGGATTGGGAATGAGAGAGTTAGGCTTAACTTTAGCACGAGTTCCATCAACGTTTGGTGTTTGGGTTTTACCGAGACTAGAAGAGAGTATTCCCCAGTATGCATTCGATACAAGTACTATTCATATTGTACAAAGCGTGGTGATAATTGTATCGTACATTGCAAGCGTGTCACTCACTCAAAAGCTCTGCGATGACAATAGGATCGGTCCAGTGAGATTTGGAACTCATGCCTTTACACAGACCATTGGTGCTGCAATCACCTTGTATTTAATGTTATCGCCAGAAGCAGTAGTTTCTGCTTATCGTTGAGCAGATATTTCCGGTTAATCTAATTTGGAAACGTACACATATTGTGCTTTTATCATAGAGTGTGCATCATGTATACTAATCGTAATAAGTAAGTGTAATATGTAGTAAAGTATAGACTCATTTTTTTAAGTACAGTTAGTCCATAGCACAGTAATACACAATCGATGATATGAAATGGTTGACAAAGAATATCTAATAGGCGCTTGCAGTAAGCACCGGACAAAAACTTAGGACGCAGCAGTTTGGGTAGAAGGTTTCGGCTCGGTCTTCTTCATGACCTTTCTGGGAGGGGAGACTATGGGAGCTGGTCCTGGTCGAGCTGGCGGATAACCAGGGTAAGATGGTGGATACCCTCCTCGATAATAAGGTGGAGGATAGGATGGCATCGATCCGGGTGGTGGCACACGATTATATCCTGGAGGAGGTGGATGTCCACGGTAATAATGAAAGTGAGGAGGTGGTGGAGGACCATGATGCATGTATGATGGCATTAATCTCGGTTGCGGAAACTTGACTTCGGCCGGCTTAGGCTTCTTAGCCCTTTCACCAGAGGCGTTTGACACGGCCATGCGATCCTTGCCGTCCGAAGGGCTAGCCTTTCTCTTCTTAGAAGGATCTCCTCCCATCAACGTGTTTGCAGCAGACTTGGTAGCTCGAACATCCAAACCTTCCCTCAATGCCTGAGAGGTCTTTGCCTCAGCCTTCTCATCGCCCACCTCGTACAATCTTCCGTCAGCATCATCCCTAATCAAGAAACGCCCTCCTCGATGACGAACAATCAACACAACTGAACGTGCCATCAAAGGCTTATCACGACGTTTCGCCATTAGATAGGTAGGTTGGAAGTCACGAACAAGAGCACGGAATCGACGGTTACCCATTTGTGAATTTGTCCCACCTCCACGCCCACACAAGACATCATTCTCACCCATCATACTTGTATTCCTTAAGACTGGACGAACACCTGCTGGAACTATTGGTAGGAGAGGTGGTTGGACAATATCAAAATCAACCTCTTTGGCTGCCTTGGGGGGTGGCAACTCTGTACCAGCGGCAGCAGCACGGAGTGCCACAGCCGAAGCCATTGCGGCACGCTTCGCTGCTGGAATGTCCTCATCATCGCCAGATCCAAGAGTTTTCAACTCTTTCGTAGAAATGGACTCACTTCCATTTAGAGGACTAGTTTCATCATCACCCTTTGCCTCAGCTTCCTTTTCCGCTGCGGCCTTGGCTGCCGCCGCCATTGCAGCTGCCGCAGCTGCCTTCTCATCAGGGTTGCGTCTCCTCCTCTTTCTCTGTGGCGACATGGGCCTACCCACAGGCGCGACAGGACGCTTTGGAGTTTTCTTAAAATTAGTAAATTGAGGACGGATACCATCAGCATGGGGGTTATAATCCTTCAACAATGGATGGGACAAATCGACAGCGGCCTCTTCATGATGTGATGGTGGAGGATAATAGGGATGAGGAGGATATGATGGATGATGAGCATACCTTCCTCCTCCTCCGTAGGGATAATCATACCCTGGAGCATACGGATAAGGAGGACGTTCTGGAGTCCCAACACTACCGGGAGGAGGATATGCTGCATATGGAGAGGGAGGTAAAGGTTCACCACTAACGGGTGGCCTTCCCGGAGTAGGTGCCATTGGATTTCTACTTGGCCTTGGAGGTTCATACAATTCAGAACTTCCACCACTCTCGATAGATCGAGAACGACTAACGAGGGACCAACTGGCAGTACGATGCAGACCATCCCATTCATGACCCGCCCCAACTAGTTGGACACGTCCTCCACCTCCGGGAGGGAGTTGGTATGGACTTTCAGATGAGTCCATAGATTTGGATCGGGAAGAGAGTGATGGTCCATACGGGTAGTACGAGCGAGGAGTGGGTGGTTGATGATGATAATAATGAGGTGGTGGTGGCCCTTCCCTCCCTCCATCAGAGTGTGACGATGCCACTGCCACACGACGTTCTTCTGAGGGTGGTGGTGCCTTACGACGACTTGATGGAGGTGGCATCCATTCCTCCCCCATTTCTTCATCGCCATCTTCTTGTTCTTCATCCTTAGTAAGGTCAATGCTATTGGATGCCTTAATGGGTGATGAAGGAGGGTACATGTAGTATGAACTGGACTTGTGAGGAGATCCGGGTGTGATGGGTGGTCCAGCACTCGCACCATAGTGAGGGTATTCCCCTGCATACCCTGGAGGTGGTGGGTGAGGATAATAGTACCCATGAGGTGTAGGATGATGATGAGGTGCACTAGGACCAGCCGGACCCCTACCCCTCATAGAAAAGCTGCGTCGGACAGCAGGACTCTTGGGGATGACGTGATGAGGAGTCGACGGATCCTCCTCATTGGCATTACTACCAGAAGAATCTTTGTTCTCCCCTCCTTCATTGTCACCCTTGTCGTAATGTCGGAACATCATGTATCGTTCGTCATCTTCAGGATCCGGTGATGCAGAGGGCTTCTCATTTTCCTCCTCCGCAGCAGAAGCAGCAGTAGGATGGTGTTCTTCGGCCTCCTCCTTGGTTGGTGAGGAAGGCTGTTCCTTGACTTTGGAGGTGTCCGTAGGCATGATGAGAGCTGTTGAATTGAGAATCCCTGCAATATGCGATGGATGGAAGATTATAATGTGATGTGCAGTATCTTTTTTAGCGTAACAGCCGTAGCAAGTCAACTATTGCTGGATGGTATTTTTGCAAGTTCGTATATACTTATTCCGCGAAGCCGAACACAAGATGTGAGGACGTCCTGTGTATGTAGTTGAACCAATGAAAGTAGCAGCCCCGGGAAAGCACAGCGGTGGCAAATCTGATGGATGTACTGTGTAGTAGATGTTGATAGGCAGCAACCGATTGACAATCGAAGAAGACGTCAGTTGAGTTGAATTGGTTTAAAATTCAACTGTACAAGAGTTGCATTCAACCGACGATTGTGATAAGTTTGAGCAATCTTATTCTAACAAGAGTTGATCTGTTCCTTCTTTCATTGCCAATCAACACACAGGACCGCCGCGCAAAAAAGTGAAATAAGTATTCTTCAACCATTGGCGCCAAGAACAGAGTACGGCAGGAATTAGTAGAAGTTAGTACGCGACAAATTTGGCCGTGGTTGCCGCCAAAATCGGCCAGTCAAAGATGCCAATGCCAGGCGCTCCACGACTTAGACGCTAAATTTCTTCTTTACCTCGACAAAATATCGCCGATTGTGGCATGGACTTTTTTCCGCCAACGCCACCAATGAGCTCTTAGAAGATCACTAAGTATGCATTAGAATTTTTCGTCCCCTACGCTGTGAATATGCCGCTATCGACCACTCTATTAAGCACCAAGATCTTTGCCACAATGGCCGCATTGGCCGCTGCCGCCGGAAACAGCAATTTTCGCCCTCATCGCGTAGGCAACAACGCTGCATCATCATCATCATCATCATCTCTCCTCCAAAACGCACGTCCCTTTTCCTCTAGAAAACTAGACGACAACGCCAACCAACAACAGCAGCCCAGCATTAAATTTTCTTCATGTGTTGATATGAAACTCCTCCCAGATGAATACACAAACGCTAATGATGACACCATACTATCCTATGTCAAATCTGGAAAACTCATGTCGACCAAGTCTTATGTGCTCTTTTACATGTGCAACGGAGACACCTGTGACGAGGACGATTTGTACATTGTTGATATTGGAACGTATACCAAGAATATTGCGAGCTACTTTGTCAATTATGAAGATGGGATTTGTCGTGCTTGTAATCAGTATGCTGCTTATTGTAACTCGAATGATGACGGTAGTAGCAGCGGCAGCAGTTACAGCAGCTACGGCAACAATTATAATGGCAATAACAACAACAACAACGGAAATAACAATTACTATGGTGAGTGTTTATAGATATACCCCCTGGACCCTCTTTACAATAATCAATCATGTGCAGTTGTCTCAACCACAAATGAAAATTTGTTAATCTCTCTTTTTTCTTCTTCTCTCAGGCAATCGGGAATTGAAAAACTTTGACTGTGATGAATGTGACGAATACAATTGTTTTTCCACTAACTACAACTATGTCTACAACGAGGAGGTCAACGATTTGATTGATGACATATCTGATTGTCTACGAACAGGATCTGAAATGAACGGAGAAGATCTTTACGTCGGACCGATGTGCAGTGACTCAGGTGATGGTGTGGAGTTGGCCATCTTTATGGATGATAAATGTTCCGAGTACACTACCCAAAAAGCATTCGCCGATCTTCCGGGGTATTACATGTATCAGAGTCCATATGTATTTAATATCACGAAAGATGCCTTTCAAAAAGCGTTTAGTGATTCAGTATCGTGCGATGACTTGGACATTTCAAGCCCCTACAATGGAAACTACAACTATAACAACGGATACAGTGGCATGAATGACTACTGCCAGCAAGTCTTAAATGAGGGTGTTGGCTTGAGCAGTTGCTACGGGAACAACTACAATGGCAACAACCAGAATAATGGAAATTACAACGGCAATCAAAACAATGGAAACTACTATAACCAAGGTGACGATGTTTTGAGCTGGTATGACTATGACATCGCTTACGATGACGCCGAGGATATCGATCAGGTTTGTTCTGCTGTTTACGAAATGGCAGGATCGTATAGCAACTACTACGATAGTAGCAAGTCTGGATCGTGGTATAAAAAGTCGAAGTCATCATCAATCAACAATTATATTGACATGGATGTCAACGAAGAAACTGCCGCTGCCGCTCTTGGTCTATTATTCTTTTCGGTGGGTGCCTTGGCTGCTGGATTTTATCTCTACAAGAAGCAGAAAGCAAAGGCTGCAAATGAGAAGCTACAACCCCTCCAAGAGAACGAGAAAGGTGTTATGACATGAGGATGAGTTAGGACTCCACAAAAGAGAGACAAAGCAAAGTCTAACCAAACAAGCTATATGTGTTATGTTTAGAAGTGTGTCAAGAGTGCGGCACTCTGTATTGTTTGAAAGATGCTGTACTGTAGTCAATGAGAGAATAATCTTAATCAAGTCCGTTAGTTGATTTACAAGCATTTATAAGCTCTAAGCTCCAAAGTTCTTCCCACCATGGAGCCTCACCTCTCAAAAGTTGTCTACATCTTTCACTAAGGTGTTTCCA
>JALLBI010000374.1:0-12024 GCA_036940125.1 Mediolabrus comicus
GAGAAATATCTCCCCCAGGTTACTGGGGGTATAATTTGATTCTTAGGTGGCCTACTAGTTAATATATAAAACTTTGAGCTCAGCAGAGAGCAGAATGGGGGAAGTTATTTTGGGGTGTATTTTTTATCTCCTTATTATTTGAAGCTCCGGCAGCGGCTCTCTCTCTAGAGACGAGAGGGCGGGACCTCGATCGAGTTCTTCTCAACTCTATTTTTTTCAATGCACACTTACATACATCATCATTGTTAGAGAAGTGTTTGAGGAAGGGATGCGTTGGGGAACAACCAATAAGACCATATTATAACGTGTACTATTGAAAAATATTGTTGAGGGGAGTTCACAGATAATAGTACTGTGAAGATGAGCGGAAAAAAAGGCGTCAAATTTGCAGACGAGGAAGATATCCGGCAGTTAGAGTATGAATTTTTTGAACAGGACGATAAGTTTGGTCTTCCCCTCAGATTTCTCTTTGCGCTGTATGAGTATGGGTATGAAGTGGTGGAAGTCCGATCAGAGAATAATAGTGATGCGGTGAACCCATTTTTCGTCACGGTGGCGCATCAGATGGGACGTCTTGGTGTATATATTTCCTGGTCCGAGCTGAGGAGCGAAGTTATTAAATATCAGAAGGAAAATGTGGACGTATTACAAAATGTTTCGGGCCTGTTGACACCAAAATGGCACAGATTAGGCGATATGGTGGAGGAGACGGTTGAGGGTCATATAAGTCAGTTGGAAAAGAATGAAACAATGGTGGAGATATTTGACTTTTATTGCACTGCTAAGTTTCTGGGGGTAGCACTGCATGTTTTCTCCCCTGATTATGACACTGAATTGCTTCTGAATCGTTTTAATGACAAGGGGGGGGATCATAATAATAAGAGGTCCATTGCAATTGTCGTAGATTCATCAAGGCGTCCAGTGCGTCTATTTTCTACGCTTGTAGTCCATAAGCATCGTGTTTTGGACAATCCGTATTATGTGTTATTAAAGAAAATGAGGGTGCGAAAATAGAGACGCTTATCGTGGTGCACGAGGAGGAGGGATGGGAGGAAATGAGCACTGGTGAGTTTTAGCTTCCTGTGGCTCGTGTGTTTGTCCTATTTAAATTCATCGGTGGAATTAATTGCGACATTACCAATGTATTATAAATGTTTTAGGGGTATTTTAGGATAGTTGCAGTTTATATTGAGAATTAAAAGACACTATTCCCAAGACAGAGGGTGCAGCTTAACAATTACCTCGTCTTGGATTGGATCTTGACTTGGTGTCTGACATCTCGGCTCCCTTGTTGGCTGTTGCCTCCCCTGCCCTAGCATTCGCCTAGGCCTTCTCCTCGGGTGTCATCTTACATCCTGGCTCTTTTTGGCTGGGGTGTCATCTTGGTTCTCCTCTCGGATATCGCAACCCTTGCCTTTTCATTTGCCTGCTCCTTCTCCTCGGGTGTCATCTTGGCTCTCTTCTCGGCTCTCTTCTTGGCAACTCTCTCTCCGGGCTTGGGCTTGGATGCGTTTTTGCAGTCACCAATTACTTTAAGCCCCTGACTTCGTGGAAGTTTGCAAAGGGTAGCTTCACCCAAGAATGCTGTTATGAGTTCGTCGGAGAGAGGAACATCAATTCCGCGCTTGATGTACTTGAGGGCCCTTCGGAACTGTTTTGCGATCTTAGAATGGAGGTAGAAGAAGAACCTAGTGCTCGTTTGTGATACCAACTTGCAGGTGCAGTTATTGAACCCGTGTTGCAAGCACGGGAGTACGCAATGGTTGCTACTGAGATGAGCCTGTGAAACGGCACTCATGATCCACAGAAGCCTCTCGTCATCGCTAGCAAGATTTCGGAGGTTGAGTACATTCGATGTGATGGGGCGTTTGGGAGACGTCCGCTGTGAGATATCATTCACTTGGGGAATACAAAGTGGTATGTAGCAATTGATCCAATGATGCCAATTGCGATCCCAAGTACTCCTATTCGAGTAGGTCATGTCGTCTACATTGCCAAAGTTTTCCCCATCAAAGTAGGCCTTGCAGGCTTCAATGTCAAAGTTTGCAATAGCCTCTTCGGGAGAAGAAGACGTTCTTGTTACAATCAACTCTGCACGCTTGATAAAGTCAAAGTCAGCGTCGCGCGTGAAAGGGAAGTCCCGGGGGAAACGATCATAGTCCTCCTCCTCGTGACCGGGGCGTAGTATGCCTACACGATGGATAGCTCTATTGCGCAATAAGTTCTTGTTGGAGATTGGGCCAAGATCCGGATCTCTTCTCTCGCGCCTATCCAAGGAAAGTGACCAGGCTGACACAGAGGGTGTTTGGTTCCCATCGGGATCAATATCACTCACATAACTCTCGATGTGATCAATTAACACCTTGCCTTCATACGGCATGAAATGATACTGGAAGGTGACGCGATGGCAGCGCAGATTGAGTGCCAGCATAGCGTTTCTCGCTTCTGGCAGGGCATTCTTGGTGACGAATATATCAAGGTCACTGGGTGTGCGCCTGGTAGAGAACACCCGGCCAACGAGAGCTTGGAGGGGAATCGAACCGGATAATAGCATTCTGGGGCGTGGAGAAGATTGCCGGTTGTTGATATTTCGCATCGTTGCTGCAAGATGTTTTACCTTATGATAGGAAAACAGGGATGGCGAAGTGTCCCTCAGAATCCGCACAAGGGACCTTCTCTGGGATTCCCGAAGACAACAATCACCAATGTTCAAAGGGGTGGATATCGCATCGGCGGCTTCAATAACTTCGGGTTCAGCCTGGTGTTGTTCTTGGTGCTCCTGGTATCCACGGTCGTTTTCCGCGAGGAAGTTAACGTCTCGTATTACGCTCGGTACTGTTTCGGCGATTTCCGGGTAGGCTTGATTGAAATGGTACACCTCGTTAGGATTCAGGTACCCAGCAATATTCAACCAGACATTTTCGGGCAAACTGAGCAGGCCGTCACTCGCAGTAGGATTACTCTTCGTAGCATGAAGAGTAGGCTGGGCTCCTGCAATCTTTGGAGGGGGGGGATTATCGGTCCCACGTCCGAAGAAGGTGGAGTTGACCAACTTCTTAAACTCGTTGCGAAGTGCTTCGGCCAAAATCAGGTCATGTGAACTCTCGGCATCCTTGATCTTACGAGCCAGCTTCAATAGATTGGGATCTTGAATGAAAGGATGATCATTATCGTCATCACTACCTGCATTATAACGATGTAGCACCTTCAGGGTGACGGCTACATCGTCCTCAACGTCGTTGGGAGCAGGATTGGTCCCTCCCGTGGAGTGTTGACCGGCGTGGGGGGGTCGAACGGTGGACATGGTTAATGATTTTGTCGGGTGCACTGTTGAGATGAAAAATTTTATGAGCAGTCGGAGGTCGGAGGGAGAGGGGTTTCCGCTTCGCCGAGTCTGGCATTTTTGCTGGGCCTTTTATTTCGTGTCACGGTGCGACATAAATTTAACGGGTTAACTGCTGGGCCTTTTTTCTGGGAATTGCAGCATGGCGACTCCGTCTCCCTTGGTTCCATAAAAAGAACATTTCAACAATGGCAAAAGATCAGAAGAAGGCACCCAAGAAGGGGCCGCTCGTCAAGAAAATTGCAGCCACTGCGTTGAGATCACATGTTGGAGAGAGGGCAAGGTACGTCATTAAAACTGCCCAAACGTTGGCTCCGGAGATTGTTTTTAGTTTCTGCTGCAGGAAGAACGAAGAATCTTCCTCTGGTTATATTAAGCCACTTCTAGACCATTTCAATCAGGAACTTGAGAATGGAAATAATGATATCGCCAGAGAGTGAGTATTACATTATTGTATATATCTAGTCATCATCTTCGTTGTTTCTCCTCAATAATCTGCGTCTACATATCTGTATTCATAAATAGGTGGCGCGTAAGTTCATTTATGACTAGGCGCATTGTTGGTTCGTCCACCAACTCTCCCCAAAAAACCGGCAAGGGACTCGCATATGATTGGGAGTGCATGGTGACCATTAATCCGGAACCGGATAATGTCTCGGCTGAAGACATCGGGAACACTATTGCTGCTAAGTTCTCGCAGTTTGAAAGCGAGGCGTTTAAACGCCAACGCTTCGAGTTAGACATGCTCACTGGTTCCGAAAAGAAGGACATGAACCCCGTCAACTACTTCCTCCTTGATGACGATGTCCTAACTCTGTTGAGGATTGTCTACAGTGAAGCAACGAGGGAAGATTTGATGGCGGATGATGACGTGATGATTCAGTTCTTCGGTAGTGCGACTTATGGAAGAAAATTTCTAGGTTCATTGAACGAATTGAAATGGAACCTTGTTCTGGATGCAGTTGTGTAGAGATATGAAGAACTTGTTGGTAGATACGAAGGTTGTTTAAGTGCTAAGATACAGTTACAGATATGAAATGTAGAAGAGACTTCTCCCTATTTCCCGAGCCCAATAAGAAGTGTAGAGAATGAGGACTGAACAGATAATTCCTCCACAACAAAATTTACCTCCGAATCTTGATCTGCGTCCATGGCAACCGTCCATGCTTTGTCCAAAGACATGTTCGTCGGAGTTGAGCAAGATGGAGAAGGCAGTGGGGATGGTGTCCAACTTCCAACACTGTCTCTTTCAGCCCTAATCATATCATTTTGTTGCTGCCGAATGGTTTGGAAGTGGAAGGCCATTTCCATTTGCATCTTCATGTTCTTGGAAGAACCAAGAGTAGTTGGTAACACAAGAGTAGTTGGAACCATCAACGTACTGTCAGTGCACACATTTTCGGCCGGGGTTACTTCCGGTGGCGGTATATTAAACCACTTCAGTACGCGTTTCAGCTGAGTCATCTTTCTCCCGTTCTCAAAAAAGGCTCGAAGATACTTGATAATGTCAGTAACTGGAACGAGGTACTGTTTGGTTTGCCTCACTGTCTCATCTCGATTGGCTATCCAGCGGTTGTCAATAGACTTTCGTAATGATCTGAACGCCATTAATGTGAGGTGATGGAGAAAGAGAATCTTCTTAGTATCTACTTGTAAGTTGATAACTTCGTCAGACGTCTGCTTGGTCTCATCTCTATCGTTGAACAAAGCTCCATGGTTTTTGATGTTCTTAAATGTTGATAGGCAATTTTTCTTGGTGACTTTTAAGCCCCAATCTCCATGAGATTTCAAATAGTTCTTTTCAGCCAGCTTGGAAAGTTGTTCTATTCCTTTTGGATGAAATAATGATGCTGTAATAGGAAGATCTCGAAGAAGGAGCATGTTATTGGGTGTGCCAAACAAAGAGTGGAGGCTATTTTTATTGTGCGTATAGCTATAGCCTTCGAAGTCCTTTGAGTTGCAATACCATATAATTATGCTCAGCTCATAGTAAAGATGTGCATGATCGTCGTTTCTGGTACGTTCGTTCGCTATTTTCCCCAGATAAAAAAGATCAACGCTGCCACCAGTGACATCGTCCACTGGTGCAGAGTCGCTGTTATCACCCTGTGGTGTTGACGCCATCCTTCTTCAGTTTATAATATTAGCATCATTAGCAGCGACAGCTCGTCCCATCATGGCTTGATCGGTCTGTATCTAGATTGTACGTTGTATTGATGGGGTTCTCATCACGTCGGACATGAAATAAAAGGCCCAGCAGATAATACATGCATGCAGTCCTGTTGCGACAAGAAATAAAAAGGCCCAGCAGTTAATACACTTACATACCTACACTTCATTATTCATTTCCCCCACCCTCGAGATCCCACTGCCCATATTTTTTTTTCCGTGGCAATACTCTGCACCGATGGATTGTATTTGTGATCCCATTCTTCATAGCAAGTGTAAGTACGTTGAATAACAAGTGCGAGTTCTTCTCTCCACGATTCAACACAAACGATGAGCGGGAGAGGAAAGGGAGCGAAGGGAATTGGCCGCGGCGGTGCAAAACGACACAGAAAATTACTCAGAGACTCTGAATATGGAATCACAAAGGCGGCCATAAGACGTTTGGCCCGTCGAGGGGGTGTTAAGAGGATCTCAGGCCTCATCTACGAAGAAACTCGCGGGGTTTTAAAGAAGTTTCTCGAAAATCTCCTTAGAGATGCTGTTGAATATACAAAGCATGCTAAACGCAAGACAGTCACCTCGATGGATATTGTCCATGCATTGAAAAGGCAGGGAAAGACTATTTACGGTTTCAACAAGTAACACTAACTTCTTAATATAACACTTCACGATAAACAATGTTCCGCATAAATATTTCACCTGACGGGAGTTGACCACTGTCAAAAAGTTCCTTGAATTCTTTTTGATCAGCCCAGACATACACCCCTTTGGGGTTCCCACAGCGGGAGAAGATAACATAAATCTGCCCATGAGTCCAAGTGCTCGTCGGCAAGAGAATGCCGCATTTAGAAAATGTTTGTGATTGGGCCCTGTTAATCGTCATAGCAAATGCTACCTTAACGGGGAATTGGAGGCGACGTAGAACAAATGGCAGCTTTGTCCCCGAGGAGGCCATCGGGATTCTAGGGAGCACAAAAATATCATTCCCATCCCCTTTGCTATATAACTTTTTCAGCACAATTCGGTATTCTCCAATACCAATCACTTTGTAACGCTGGCCGTTAGCATGACCAGCATCGAGGTTCATATTTCGTAACAGTATCACAATTGAATCCAGCTTGAGGTGAATCTCGTGGTCGGGCATTCCGCTAATATGCAAAGAATTGAGATACTCGGAGGGGAAGCTCGTTGGATTGTCGTCGTCGCCGACGGTGTCAATGCTTTTGAATGTTTTTACCTCCCCGGGCAATAGCTCAGTCAACATGTCATTGACTTCATTCACAACTTCATTCGTGGCAGCAACTATGGCTCTTGATTGAAAATACTCTGGATCGCCGATATTATTCTCGAAGTTGTCAAATACTTGGTGGATAACATCTTCCTTTGAATCCACGCACATGCTACGTGGTATTTGAACAATATTGTGCCCAAGTGTTGGCAGTTTCCCTTCACCGAGATCAAGAAGCCACTTTTCATACCAACGGAGTTGTTCTTCAAATTCATCATCGTTGGGATGTTGTTCAAGAGCATTCTTCACTCTCATATTATCTCTCAGTTGTAGGTGAATGATATTGCCATCCCAAAGTTTATTCGAACCCTTGAGGCATCTGCTGACTGTCTTTGCCCTGTTTGCACCAGGGATCACTTCTAGAAGTTGTCGAAAGTCTCCGCTGATGAGAACAACTTTACCCCCAAACTTGGTTTCTTTCTGCCCAGTGACGTATCGTAATGTTTTATCAAGGGCTTCATAATACCACTTGTCCAGCATAGTCGCCTCGTCGATGATGATCAATTGTACCTCTTTAAGAAAAGACACCAAATCCGAATCTTCTCTGCAGGTCGAATCCGCTGTTATGTCTATCGGGAAGTTGAATCGATTGTGGCAAGTCCGGCCATTGTGTAACACTGTTGCAGCAATCCCAGACGCAGCAGTGGATGCGACAGGCTTTTCGTTCATAACTAACCAGTTGATCAGCACATTCAGAGTGAATGTTTTGCCGGTCCCACCCGGAGCGTCCAAAAACGCAACGAATTCTTTTAGCTCCCCTGCGATTGTTCCGGATTCTGAAATTTCACTATATTCTTTCACCAATTTTTGCACCGTTTCAACTACATGGAGTTGTTCCTTGTTGAGCTTACAATGATTCTCCTCGAAGAATTCTTTTGCTCTTTCTGTCGTGAACTCGTGACTCGATGTGGTCGACCTATCTCCTAGAACGCCTTGCAGCTGTTGCTCTCTCTCCATATCGGGCTCGGGAAGGTGAAATTCACCCATCTGTCGATTCGCCTTCGAAAGAAGTAATTGGATGTGGACAAGGCAAGTATTCTCGGCATATTTTTCCATTGGCCAGTCTGGGTCGTTGAAATTGTTACCGGGAATTTCAACGGGATCACACTTGTCAACGAGGTGTTTTAGCTGCGGATGCTTCACAAATTCTTCCCTGTACTTGTGCACATAATTGCTCATCAGGTCAGCCTTGCATGCATCATAAAAGGCTCCAGGCTTCCCAACGTCACAATGCAGCAAGATCGTGGTAAAGAGTGAGCGTAGACGGAATATGTTGGTTTGAGTTTGGCTCTCCTCTTTCATGCATTCTATCCACATATGATCGTCTCTAACCAAGTTCCTCGCAATGGCAGCCTCGTGGAAAGAATCGCAGAACTTCTCCTTCCCGTCTACCATTACCATCTTCAGATCATCAAAGCTTGTAACACCTGGAACATGATTCAAGAGCAATCGCAATGAATACCTCTCGAGCTCAGTTGGGTGAACAGTGTACACCCTGCCAATCTGAAGTTCTCCGCGTTTTCTGCGCTTCCATGCTTTCTCGTTCGCATCCCATGTATACTTTTCTGGGATCTTGCGAAATAATAGCTTCCCAGTCTCCTCCCACTCACTTTTCATGTCTTCGGTTGCATCTGGTTTGCTCGCATTGGCCTTAAGATTCCGATTCAACTCGAAATAGGCAGTTAGAGGTGTTCTTCTTGACCTCTCAAGCTTGTGCCGAAAGTTTTCAAGGTCATAATCATCGGGATTGAAATACACAGTCTGTTGATCAGGTAAATGAACATTCAGCCGGAAAACGGCAGGCCTCCTCTCTGCTATCTCATTCTGTTGCAGTCTCCAACAACCCTCTCCGATCGAAATATATCGTTTTGTCTTATACTCTAGGACTTCGTTCTCAACTTGCGCCTGCACCTCTGCAATCCCTGCCCAGTCACCCTCATTACTTGCTTGTACCTCAACAGTAGCCTGATCACAGCCCTTGTTGATGTATCCAAAAAGGTACTTGATGGCACTAATTGAGTTGCACCATTCAACATTGATGTGGCAGTTAAATCGTAACGTAAGATATTTGCTGTACGGGACAACATCAGCATTTGTGTACGTATGCTCCTTGTTCTTTCTGTGAGCTTTAAACACATTGCCTTCTTCTTCAGGGGAACGTCTTTGGTATCTCGGATATCCATCTTCATTCATTTCTGTCATTGCAGCATACTCCTTTGGATAGTTGTTTTTACAAACTCCACCACGCATACAAGAACGAGTTGGATCGTGATCTCCGCATGGTCCATGAAGATTTGTCGAAGTAACTCTGGTGTGGAGGGGATTCTTCACCTTTTCATCACCAGGAATCGTAATATATTCCTTGGGTATCTCGGCACAGATAATTTTGTCAATCAGGTTCGAGTTAGGGTGTGTGTCTTCATCGAGCCAAATGAGAATATGTGCGTGTGGGAAGCCTCGCTTCTGGAACTCAATGCAATGCGTTCTAGCCACGTTCTTCCCAAAAATCGCATCACCACAGATCTCTCGAATAAGCTGTTGCTTTTTCAGCTTGAATACCCGAGCTACAATGTCGGGCCTATCAAGTGCTGTCTGATCGGGCATCAGATTCTCTTGTATTTCAGCCCACATGGGATTCGCTGTTACAGTTATAAATAGATGCGGGCGACCATATCTCTGAAACAGTGCCATAGAGTCAAGATATTGCTGATGCATGTAACGATCACCCCCCACAAAGGTTGAAGGCAAAACTACTCGCGTCCCTGTGTTCTGGAGGTCTTCTTTCGATTTCACAGAGTCGGCTAGCCCTGAATAATTCTCTGCACGTATTGTCTTTTGATTCAACTCCACCCATCTAAGTCTTTCCAGCTCAACTTTACAATACTGATCAAGAATGAATTGATGCCCGACACCGTTACCACATAAAATAGGATTCGTTATGCCTTCGCGATCCATCATCATGTAGTTGATATGTTCAAGCATTGTGTGTTCAAGATCGAAATGCCATCCATCTTGTCCATCCGGAAAGAGCAATGGATACTGTAGTGAATCATATGAACGGTGATACTCTGGAATAAACTGCAACCCAGCACAATCCTCTGGTGTAGCATAGTTGAATGTGAGAAGACGTTCCTGGGATGCATTCATCTCATTTGGCATCAGAAGAGCAACCTCCTTCACCTGCGGGGCATTCAGCCGACCTTCATGAATCAATGTATCCGTCGACTCATTAGCGTGCAGCGCCAACACAATGTCCCGTACTTTATCTTTCAGATTCTTTTCAATATAATCCTTTACTCCAAGGAAGGTTTCAATATACTTATTCTTTGCACGAATAAGAATATTGTGGAGTTTGGCAAAGATTTCCTTATCCATAGCATCATCCTTCCTTGTTTTTTTTTGTCCCCCAAAAGAATTGAATGCTCTATGTCTTGCCGCCTCCTCTGGACCATAAAAAAAGCACTGGACACACTTAGGGTTCTCTCCTTGCCTGGGTTGCAATGGCCCAATCCGTCGATACAGCTGCCCTGACGCAGTAAGCATGCTATCCATCTTGTTGTTGGAGCATCGACTCCTCCATCCTTTCTCTGCCGCTACAGAACACATTGCCATACCATTATTGAACAGTCGCGACTTCTTTCTGAATCTCTTAGCAGCGGCATCCCGTTGATCAGTGTATAGTTTTTCCAACTCGGTAGGTAAATTATAGTCCCTTATGCCTTTCACCTTTCCACTCTTACAGCACAAGCTGCCAAAATCAACAAACTCGTTACCCTCTATCATATCATCGCCCTTTATCTTATTCTGAATCTCGCCACTGAAGCCTCTTGCTCGACAATAGTAACACTCCTTATCCATCTTTCCCAAATAGAAGGAGGTCTCTAGAATCATCTCATCATCTATGTCATCGAAGGGTTCATGGCCATCTTTAGGCATTTCTTTCTTCTCTGACATCGCATACGAATCTATGATTGGATATCGAGTCATCGGGCCAAATCTAAAATAGAGCTTCTGTCCGTATCCATGCTTCTTCCTGTCGTGTCTGAATGTGAACCCACCATCTTCTATCTTTTTTTTGATGAAATCCTTATCTTCTTCATCAAGCCCGCTCTTAACAAGTACAAACTTCGACTTGCCACGATGGAACTTTCGGTCTCCCCGTCCCTCCTCTTCTTCAAACACTTCTTCACTGAACATCAACTTCGCAACCGGAACTATCTTATTCTTCTTCTCGTCTTTATCGAGTATCCATACCGTGTGCAATTCCCTCTCCTCATCCTTAATAAACCCTCTACAAAACATTTCCTTTCTCTTCCGCTGCTCATCCTTTCCCTTCTTATCTTTGACCCTGGCCTGGTCCTTCTCATCGGATTTCATCTTGGTTCTCCTCTCGGATGTTGCCTCCTTATCTTTGACCCTGGCCTGCTCCACCTCATCGGGTGTCATCTTGGTTCTCCTCTCGAATGTCGCAACCCTTGCCTTTTCATTTGCCTGCTCCTTCTCCTCGGATGTCATCTTGGTTCTCCTCTCGGATGTCGCAACCCTTGCCTTTTCATTTGCCTGCTCCTTCTCCTCGGGTGTCATCTCGTCTCTCTTCCTATCAATCCTTTCCCTTTCCACCCTCTTCTGTTTCTCTTTCTGGCAACGAGTCTCATTTGTGACAGGCAGTGCAGGTGCGGCCGCCGCTGCTTCTCGGCAATGCCTTCTCTTCTTTCTAGGAGGACGCATATCATCCTCTGTTGACATGGAGCTGTTAATGGAGATTGCTCCCGCCCCGGCAGCGGCAATTCCCATCCCAACGACAGCAGCAGCGGTTGGTATGGGAGACTTCGACGGAAAAGAACCACTTGGATGCGGTGCAGACACAAGAAGCGGTAATTGGATTAACAGGACAAAGAATGCAAACAATCTTTTTCGGACGTGATACATGGGACGTGCATTATTGGCAATAGCGCAGGTTAATATCATGTCGAAACCAAACGCGGTTACCATCTCCGGATCAATGGAGGCTTCAGTTTCCATTATAATACTCTCGTACGTACTGCATACAAAGCAGAGACTCAACACAAGGAAAAGGACAACTCGTTTCAACATTCTGATTGTTATAGTCTTTCATCAAGTTCATCAACTCTCCAGATTAGGACTTTGTGATGGTATTGCAGTATCTGCTGGGCCTTTTTATTTCCTGTCACAGGAACAACGAGGCTTGTAGTCTGTCTTCTTA
>JALLBI010000375.1:0-20945 GCA_036940125.1 Mediolabrus comicus
GCTAGCGAGGATACGTTCCGCCGTGTGATTTTTTTTACAAAAAAAATGTATCTAGAGAGGTACCTAGAGGATCGGGGCGGGGAGGGATCGGGGTTGATTTAGGTTATTTTCTACTTATCGGAGTACCTCTTTTCGCTTTTCGTCAGAAGAGCGTCTGGCCGCAGCCTCTGCATGAATCTTCGTGACTCAGAGCAACCACCGGTGCACCACGACAACAGCACCACCCTCCTGCATGCAGTCGAACAGCCATAATAGAACATAACGAGATAAAAGTAGGCACTCCAAAGCGGAAGCAGTTACCCCCCTCTAGTTCCAAAATGAAGCGAAAGATTGCCGAGGAGCAGGCAGCAGCGGCTACAGCAAAGAAGAGGAGCCCTCTCCTGGGAAGACCTCAAAAGCACTATGAAGCCCCATCATCGGCCTCCATGTCCAAGGCTGAGCTCTCCGAATGGAGGAAACAGCAGCGGAAGGAGCGGAACAGGGCTTCGGCGGCAGCTTCCAGAATGAAGACTCAAACGAGAATAATGGAACTAGAGGGGGAAGTAGGCGTTTGGAAGGCCAAATATGAAGATATGCAAGACAAAATGATGAAACTTCAACGCCAAGTAGACCTACTCACAAAGGTCCATTACAATCCCACTGACCAAGATACGACCGCCGAACACAATAATTATTCCTCCATGGTATCACCCACTTCAAGTCACCTTGGCAGTCCCTCGAGTTCTCTTGAACAAGTTGATGCACTAAGCCTGCTTCAGAGCCTTTCACGCCCTCAAGAAGTGCCAAGTTCCCTGTTTCCTTCCCAAGGTCAAGCGACGGTTGAGAATGAGGTGTTGTCCAATGTTGAGGAGTCAAAGAAGCACTTAAATAAGATCTCACGACAAGCATAGTCAATCGATCACCCAAGTATGGTTGTTCTTGCAACACCATATTATTATGCCACTTAAAGTGGCAACTTAAATTCTTCCCGCAGTGAAGACTGGTGCCAATTCTTTGATGACTGACAAGGATATTCTACCTCAACTCCCAGAGTGCGACTTTTCCACAGAGGAAGATACAAGTGAGGATGTTCATGCTAATGCTACTCCCGATACCAAGTCGGTTGAGATGCTCATGTCATCAGTATCATCTGTATCTACTACAAGGAGCAGTGACAACTCTGGTGCTAGCAGCGAAGGCGAAGAGGGTAGCAACAACGAGAACGTTGACGACGAATTGTTGGATTTGTTGGTAGAAACCCTTGACGGAGATTTTGACCATGATTTGCTCCTTTGACCGAATGATATCGTACTTGAATCCGTGTCAGTGAAGACAGCGAAAAAGAATAGCGAGTTCATTTCTGTGTAATAAATAAGGTTATCTTTTATCCATTATTACTGTAGTTGTATCATGGAGATCGTCCTGTAATGTATTCAACAAGACTTCTCCACGTGTAACGTAGCACGTCAGGGAAATACAACCCATCCATTCCATTTTCTCGCCACATGCTGATTCTAAACGGGGCAATAATGTACTTTGTCATGAAGTTAAAAGTGAAAGGCTCATAACTAGCTAGAAACACCCATAACAATCCAGGATTTCGTGTGATCCAAGTTTCCCAGAACAGATAGCTTGGGCCTATCATTGAGCTGATAATCAGTTGTGCACATCTAGTAACTTTCATTTTGGAACGATCATCCGCTTGCAACTGCGTTGTATCATCAGCAGATTTCCACGAGCTGTTCCATAATCCAGTATCTACCGCTCCTGGTAATACCACATCTACTCTTAGCCAGCTCTTCTCTTCAGCTGCCAGCGCAGTAAAATAGCCTCTTACAGCATGCTTACTGGCAGAGTAAACAGCGTTCATTGGAGAGGCACCACGTCCCATCAAGCTTGATATATTGACAATGTGACCGTGCTGTCTTTGTCTCCATTGATCTCTTTCTATTAACTTCAAAGCAAGATTGATAGGAGAAGCAAAGTTGACCTTCATCAGATCAGGAAGAGCCTTCTCAACATGTGTTGCATCTAATGCAGGGGCAAGGTAGTATTGTCCAGCGTTAAGGACAAGAACATCAATACCTGTATTATGCGTAGCTTCCATAGCAACAGTGACAGCTTCATCTAACACCTCCAATTCGCCAGCCATATCAAATGGAACGATAGATATTACCAGATTGTTTTGTTCTTTGCCCAGATGTTGAGCTGTAGTTCGCATCATATTATGCGCCTCGCGACATAAATTTGCAGTGGATTTAATCTTTTCAACCTTTCGTCCAGAGAGAATAAGATGGCCGACACCAGTAGAAGCCAATTGTATAGCAAGCTCAGCCCCTATTCCAGACGAGCTACCTGTAATCCAGACTGTCTTTCCTTCCAGCGATGTTGTGTCAGAGCGAAAGATTCGTCTCGTACCATTATCTAAACCTTCCGGAGTACTACTGACTGTGAGAGCTGTGGTTGCATAGACATCATACAGCCATAGCAAAGGATTCGCATCAAGAGACCAAAAGAGTCGGATGGCGATAGAGAGGACAACGACAGCTACCCTGCGTTTCATGATGTTTCCTTCTTCCCCTACTTCTACCACTACATAAACTCAACCATTACCAAACCAATGCTACCTTGCTTGTATTGAAGAGCAGATGATAAGAGTCCGCTCAAAAATTGTGTCATTCACGTATTTTTCAGTATCGGTAATATCGTCCACCCTAACAAGACACAAAATCAGCGGAATTGAAGCCAATGCCAAAGCCAATAATAAGTGGATAGACAGCAAGCCAAAAGCAAGCGGGGTTCTATCCATTGTTGAAGCATGGGGTGCCAGCAAAGTAAAGCTGTGGAGACCCCTCCGGGTCCTCCACCACCTCAATCGAAATCATCATCATCTGGAAGCGGCACCAAAAAGAGTGGCCGCTCGTCACCCTTCTTGAGTAAAAAAGTGAAACCTGCTGCGCTTTATCATCATCTTCTTCATGGATTGGGAAGCTCTGACCTTCCAAGTGAAGCTGGTAAAGTCAAGGCTCAAACAGTTGCCTTTTGGAATGAGGCGCAGCAGCTGTGTGCTAGCGATGCAAGCATCGTTGCATCTTATGTCGACCCCAACACAAGAGGTACACCTCTGCACGTGGCATGCTCATTGGGTTCGGCTCGTGTTGACTCCATGAAAGTGGCCGAAGCAGCTGTGAAATGCATCCGAACTATTATTGACAGCAGTCCAGGATCGATAAGTTTACGTGACAATCATGACCATGTACCTCTGGAAGGGATCTTTTCAGCTATGGCCGCAGCAAAGGCACGTGATGAAGATTCTGCCGTGTTGAAGAGTGCCTACGCCTTCCGCATGGAGGTTGCCAAACTCCTCTTATCGAAGAATTCATCTTGTGTCCTCCTTCGTGGCCAGAGCCTTTATCGTATTGCTGAATCTTTACCAGATGATTGTGAACAGCCGCTTGGACCTACTGCTGAATTTGTGAAACTTCTAGTCGATAAGGGTGGAGCATCTGCCCAACCTTCCGTCAGGGGTGAACGTCGCTCTCCTAATGACGATGACGATGTTTTGGCAATGTTGTACCGTCGTTTTGTGCGACAATTTGATCAATCTGAGCGCTTCTTTGAGGGGGACAACTCTCGTCCAGAGGTNGATAAGGGTGGAGCATCTGCCCAACCTTCCGTCAGGGGTGAACGTCGCTCTCCTAATGACGATGACGATGTTTTGGCAATGTTGTACCGTCGTTTTGTGCGACAATTTGATCAATCTGAGCGCTTCTTTGAGGGGGACAACTCTCGTCCAGAGGTGGTCCGCCATCGTGAAAAGTTTAAGAATGCGGCAGTAAATACTTTCAATATCATTGAACTGTTATTGAGACAACCCAAGGCTACTGCGGCTGCTCCTAGCTCACCCGGAGGAGCTGCGGGAGATGATGGGGATCTTGATTATCTACTCGTTCATAATGCAGTAAGGTCTGGAACGTGTGCTCCTGATTTGTTGAGGTATATTGTGGAAACTAATTTGGAGAAGGTTGCCGAAAAGGATTCGCGAGGCAACCTTCCTCTTCATTATGCTGCTGGATATGGAGAAAGCACTGCTGCCAATGGCAACAGTTCGCCGTTGGCAGCGCCCGAATCATACTCGAAGTATGTCATTGACGAATTGCTGTACGCCTATCCTGATGGAGCCGCAGTTGAAAATGGAGACGGAGCTCTTCCTATCACTCTAGCAATTGAATCGAGCAAGAAATGGATTGGCGGTGGCATACGCTCTCTTCATGAGGCATATCCAGAGGGAATTGAACATGCAAATCTGGGCGACAAACATCCTCTCTTGCACAGTATGAGCTTCCAAACTACGGGCGAAGATTCAGTTGATGACACATTCAATGAATTGGGCGGAAATGACGACGAAGAAGGCACCATTGCAACGGGTGTTGATGGCGGGGGAGGAAGAAGCAGAAAACGAAAGGCGAAGCGTAAGATCAACAAGGATGAAAGTCATGACGCAATTATGTTTGTTCAAAAGTCTAATGCTCCAGTACGTGATGTCATTACGACCATGTGGGCCAATGAAGATGATGGTGGGGTGCAGATGCTGGGATGTACGGCTCTCGCCAATGCGGCAAAGAAAGCAGCAGATTCATCCAGTAAGGATGAGGCAGTTGCTTCAGTGGCATTGTTGGGAGTTACCACTGCTGTGAATGCGATGAAGAATCACCCGAACGAACCCGTCGTTCAAGAGAAGGCATGTGCAGCTCTGACGGCAATGGCACCGGCTGATGGAATGAGGGAAGTTTCATTTGCTGCATCTGGAGCTATAGCCACGACAGTCTGCGCCATGCAGGCTCATGTTAGCGATGCAACCGTACAAAGGGAGGCGTGTAGAGCACTGCGTGGCATAGCCGCCAAGGGTGGTGCCGATAGGGCCACAACCGTGGCAAGTGTTAGCGGATTTACTGCATTAGTAAATGCGCTGGGCGCGCATCCCAACGACGTTGATGTTCAAAAGGAGGTTTGTCTTTGTATGGAGGTGCTCACAAGTTATCCTGATGCCTATTTACCGCAGCTGGACGAACAGACTGACGCGTACTTACAGGCAGCAGCGGACAAATTCCCTGCAGAATGCTCAGCGCCCGCCAAGGCCATTCGGGAAAGGCTAAATGGCGAATGAGTTACTACCAGAACGAGGTTTTGATCATAGTAGGTTGGCAATTGATTGGTGTATGTGTTTGTGTTTTATACATGAGGGTGAGCAAAAGAGAAAGATGATAATAACAGCTTCACTTAATCCTTAATTAAAAGCATTTGCTCCATGTATCTGTTTCGTCGTTTTGCTCACCGTATCGTCGAAAATTGTGACATGCCAACAGTAGTATGGGCAAGCTTTCCACTCATCATCACAGAAGCACCACCATTCTTTCCCTCCCCGTCGTTTTTACTGGCATTAGAACTCGAAAAGCCCCTTCCATACCGCCCCACCATAGTGCCTACGTTTGCATCTTCGCGAGGGCCAAAGATTTTCACTTGGCGTATATGTGTGTCGCGTCCATTCTAACAGTTTGATTTCATCATTTGGTACACATAATATGTTAGACTTTACACATGATAGAAGCTGCAGTGCATGTTGGTATTCTCAACTACAACTAAAATAAAACTCACCTGATGCATTGATGTTATGGAAATTTGGACAAAATGAGTTCGCAATGGCTTACGTTTCCAAAGTGGTACCTTCTTTCTTTTTCGGTTGCTATTACCATCAGTGTTATCGTCGTCATCTTCATCATCGTCCGCACTAGCATCTAGTAAGATTGTATCCAAAACATCTTCTCCAAACTTCCTCCAGAGTGGTATGGTACACCAACCCCTTGGCTCTCTTAATTCAACTACACGGATCTCCTCAAGGTTGTGAAAAGTCTCCCCGACTCTAATCTTCATCCTCTTTGGCGTGTAGCTTTCATCAAGATTAAAATCAATGTACATAGCAATAGCACAAACTGTTTGTCTTCTAGCAAATTGGATGTTGACATAATGCGGCTGAAGTCCATCAGACTGCCAATAGGTTTCATTTGATTCGTCACGGAGCTGATCCACGCCATTTCCTGGTTTTGCGGTGCTCAGACTCCAGCACGCAGTCTTTCCAATTTCACGCACTGTAGAGGAGATTGTAGGGTCGTCCGTTAGGGGCAAATTTGACGTCGCTCTAATCCGAAGATGCCGATAACTCCTTGACTGACGAGACGAGGAATTTGCTCCACCCCCACCACGTGAACCAGTCGATGCACGTCGGTCGGCATCATCATCATCGTCTTCATCATCTTGAGACTCATCTCTGCTTCTGTCATCATCATCTTGGCCTGAAATCATGCTATCATCGGCGTCACCGCGTGTGGTGTCTCCCTGGGAGCCAGTTTCTTGAGAGCCAACATCACTTCTTTCATCGTTGCTAGCTTCAGACATTGTAGATTANTCATCTTGAGACTCATCTCTGCTTCTGTCATCATCATCTTGGCCTGAAATCATGCTATCATCGGCGTCACCGCGTGTGGTGTCTCCCTGGGAGCCAGTTTCTTGAGAGCCAACATCACTTCTTTCATCGTTGCTAGCTTCAGACATTGTAGATTACCAGTGTCGTTGATTCTATAGTTCTACAGAGTTTGTTCCATTCAATACTTGAAACGGATCGTTGACTTGTATGACAAGATTTTGTGTCATTGTCAAAGTATCTAGTGACTTCAGATTTTTTTCTCCTCGAAGTGATGGAGCGCGGCGGAGCCACAACTAACAGATCACGTGATCAACTAGCTCGACTCTCATCTCGACTCAACACGACAACAAGTAGGTAACTTCATTACATTTCTCTAATTTTAAGAACAACAAGAACATAAACTAGCTTCAAAAGGCAAAGGGGCTAAGACTGTGTGCACCCTTGCTCTTCAAGATTCTGTGGTACAGAATCAAACTGATCTCCACCCTGCCACGGGGTTGACGGAGCCTTCGTATACGGAAGTCTACTACTACTATTTGTAGGACTGGGACTCACACCACATCCATTGGTTCGTCTTGTCATGATAGTGCGATTTGGTGTAGCTATTGATGACGGTGACGGGATGCTGTTATTGGTTCCACCACTAGAGAAGAACACCGGTGCCTGGTCCCCAAAATAGGGTGATAGATGATCTTGTGGAGGGATCTGAGCTTGGCCTCCCTCGTTGATAACGTCTGAATAACCGAGCATATCATCATTGTCACTTGCAACAACCACCGCTGGCTCTGCTGTAAGCACGTTTGTTGCGCCTCCTGCGATACATACTGGAATATAAGCAGCCTTGTGTGCATCTACCAAGAATTGTCTGAATTCCTCCCTCTTTTCCACAGTAGTTGCCATTGAGTTGTCCCAGCCATCTAGAAGAGACATTTGAAGCAATCCAGCATCTTTGTACGCTCGTTCAAAGCGCTTTTTTAGATTCTTGCGAAATAGGTATGTAGGAATTGCAGGTGCAGCAGCGACGATTGCGGGACCAAATGCATCCCTAAGAATCATCTGCAACGTTAGCAGGAGCTGACCCATGAAGAGACTACTGATCAACACATCCGAAAGGAAAGGCCATCGTTCACCTCCAGAATCGAATTTTGGTCGATACATGAAGATACAATTCCGTCTCCAAAGAGGAATACAGAAGAAGTAGTACAGCAATGCAGCCACAGAAACAAGTGGTGACTGAGGAGCAAGCGCCACAACACATAAAAACACCACGCCTCCGTCGATGTAAATCCTATACGGTATAGGTCCTCCTGGACCCCCGCCCATTACGCAGCGGGCACAGCATTTCAGTCCAAAGAACTCAAAAACGAACGAGTTGACTTGTATCAAATATTGCAGTGGCAAAGTCATCGTGGTTCTAACAATAATCCAGTTCAACCAGATCCCAGACACACCAAGAGGAGTACTTGCAGCAATATTCTTGAGCATAGTTTGTACTGTGTCTTCCAACTCACTTGAATTCCAAATCTGTATTGCAGCATCCGCAAATGCGGTCAGGACAAAGGCAGTCACAAGCATGAAGAACCAGTAATACTTAAGTGCATATTTTTCTGCTTCCTGGACTGACGTTGCTTTGCTCCCAGAGTTCGCAATCGCTTTAAACATAACAGGACACAAGGCGAAGAATGTCGTGTAAAGCAGGGCGCCAACAAGACCTGACAGAATATTAGCCGAAACAAATCCATTTCCATTCTCCAACAAGTCATATAATCTGGGAAATGTTTTCTGTAAACTTGAGGGCTCAACCAGCTTCTGAGCCGTTGTGATGGGCTATGGAGACGAGATTAGAGAACAAACGGGAGAGGTTAGAGAAAGTCGAAAGACTTCATAAACTTGATTTCTGAAAATAATGATAAGCATACTCACAACGGTGTAGAAAATGTAAATGCAGAGCAGCGACGCATTGGCACAATATTTTCTCACGAGCTGCTCGTTTTGATTGATGTTTAGTGTGACTGGGCGACAGCATCCCCTACAGGTGATGATATCACAAGGTGCTGCATCAGCTAGAGGAGGGACGGGTACTGTCTCGAGAGAGAGCCATCGGTGCTGACCTCGACCATCAGCAAGACAATGTCTCGCAGCAACTGCGGCTTGACGGGATGAAAATGTCACAACAGCATATGTAGAGTGTTTTGCTAAGGACGACGCTATTGGGTCAGACTTTGCCTTTGTCCATTTACCGATAGCTCTAAAGCATGAAATAACTTCAGATCGAACGCCAGAAAGGCATGATTTAATTGTAGGTTTTTCCCACACACCGGTTTCGATTTCAGTGGTTCTATCACTTGTTGATTGATTTGGAGCATTCTCACCACGCATGATAGAGTTGACACGATCCCATTGGTTACCTGTTGAACTTGTGTTTTCTTGTGACAATAATGACGGAGCGGCGCCACCGGCATTCGATGATAGACCAGTATTGGCTCTCCTTCTGAGCGAAGTTTCTGATTGACCAGTATTCGCTCGACGCCTTAGGGATAAAGAAGTTTCCGCATAGGACTCGCACGCAAGCGATTGGTTGTCCATCTCATCAAATGTTTGAAACAAAAATTTCCCTTCAGAATTCATCCTCATGATTGATGTGGTATTGAGAGAGTTTTTGATGGGAGACGAGCGCGGGGAAGTTACTCCTCCATTCGATGATTCACTAGCTGTCCGCACATCACGATGATGGTTGATATCATCATTATCGATCGAAAAACCTACATTTTTAGGTTGAACGTCAATGGTAGGAGGCCCGTTCAATCTCTGTTCAACTTCATTAGTTGTTGGCATCAACATGATTTCAGTTTCGTTCTCACTTTCAGCCGCGGCATCATTTGATCTCATTTTATCGCCCTCAATGATAGCCGCTTCCTTCTGCGCCTCCTGCAATTCCCTTTGAGCGTTCTCCAAACGCTCAATAGTTGCCTCCTCCATTTCGAGAAGCTGATCAATAGCTTGTCGCCTCACGCGGCCCTCGCAGCAACCATTAGGACAGCAAGCGGCAGCGCCCTGTGCCATTTCTCTAGAATAAACTGCTTGTTGCTCAGGACCGTAGTTCAATGATCGGAAAATACGAGTGTCAATCTCGGATTGATTCTGGTGTTCACCATAAGTTTGGCGATACTGTGCTGCTTGGCGGTTAGCCTCAAGATCTTGAAAACGATGTGCTGCCGTTTCTTCATCAAGGAAGGTTACCCTAGGTTTCGAGGTAGGTGTCCCTGAATCAGCGTCGGAGTCGGGGGTTGCTTCATCATCTTCTTCGTCTTCAATTTGAACATCATCAATTGAATAATGGCGCTTCTCATTGATCACATTACGGATGAATCTCAACCTCCTCAGGGCAGCAGCAGCAGCATACCATTTTCGCCAAGATTTTGCTAATTCTTTTGCACCTGGCAAGATGGTCACAGCAACAACACTGGAGCTGAAGCCTGGCTGATTTGGAACACAATGGTCGAAAAATGTTGTGGCTACTGCTAACTGCCAATCAATGTTTGATCGGGCTGAGGCCTGAACGGCAGTGTCCATATCAGTCTTGTTGACAACCTCATTTGGAAGAGATGGCAACCCTCCTACAAGAACTGAATAGAGCTCAATGTTTGGAACAGTGTCTCTGTGCTCTGGATCTGGAATCCACGGCTGCCGCTGTTTGTAATTCCTCACGTTTCTGCCACTTTTGTTAATGGCTCGCCTCTTCTTTAAATCCATTTCATCATCTGAGTCCTCATCGCTATCTTTCTCTCGAGGCAAGTTGAAAGTCTTACCCAACTCGGACTGCCTTATCCCGTAGTGGTCAGACTCAAGATAATACACTCTACGTAGTACCAAATTCTCCGTCCACTCCCTCTTGATATTCTTCAGTGCAAAGTAACAAATAAACCAGGTACAAACACCGATCGCATATAACCTGATTAAATGTTGAAAAGTTGAATTCATCCAAAAATCTCTATCGAAAAAATGCTTCCCAAATGACGCCAGTATGCTCTTACTCTGAGCATTGTATGGGATGTTGGCAATGGTGGTTCGCCCGTAATTGGTCAGAACAGTGGTGGTGTTTTCGCCAGAGTAGGATGTTGCAAAGCGGCAAAGAGTATCGTTGGAATCACAGCCACTTAAGTTCAGGGGAAGAATAATCCCGATGCAAATGATACATGCAAATATTGTAACACGGAGACAAAGTGCTACGTAGAAGTAGAACAAATTGTTTAACATATGAAGAAGTTGTTGAGCCTTTACATCTACAAACGCGAAAGAGAAGATGCGTGACATATGAAGCTTTTCTCACCATGAAACTTGAACAAGATGATTGCATCCAAATTAACAGCGAGCAACTGGCCACTCATTCCACCATTCCTCGTCCCAGTACCCGGGATTCCGCGCAACATTCGATCATAGGAGAGATGCAATGTCCATGGAATCCATCCCTTCGTTTCATGACAGAAGCAAAAACAAATAGAAGATGTTAGAGAGACGACGTTGTACAATCACAGTTTGTTCGTGAAAGTTTGAAAGATAGATACGCTTACCAGGAATGGATTGCCTCGATCTTGAGGATGAGAGTACAATTCATCATTGACTTCCGAATCACTCTCATATTCATCATCACTATCATCGTCATCATCTTTATTGTCACCACCTACACCAAGGACAGGTTCCCCCACATCTACAGCAGCAGCAGCAGCAGAAGAATGAGGTGCAGTAAACACATTTGCCAACATGTTCATGTCATCATCCAACGTTTCGGCCGAAGTTTCATTGTTACTGTTCTCCCCCACACTACTACTCACTGCATTATTATTAATTACCGGCGGCAAAGATGACGACAACGACGACTGCGGTTGGTTCCTATTCCTCGCAGCAGTACTACCTCCTACATACACAGGCTGACCTAATGAATTTTGTACAAAATCAAGTTGCTGTTCCTGTTCCTCCAACTCACGGATGCTCTGCTGTGATCTGGCCATACCATTCATGTCAACGCCGGTAACAAGTTTGGTGGCGATACGTGGTGCATTAAGGGTGAATTCTTGTATCGAATTGCTTCGTTTAGTAATTGAGGGGCGCTTTATGGCCTTTTTCGTATCCTGATTGCCTTGACTATCATTATTTTGTTGTTGTTGTTGTGTCTGTTGATTTGACTGCGGAGAAACATCAGCAGCATCATCATTGTTCACAGCCGCAGCCTGCCCACGCTGTTTCTGTCCACCACCTTGCTTCTTCACGCCTTTCTTCTTCTTCCTTTTCTTCTTTGGCTTGCCATACATATCTTTCCTCCTCCTCCAAATCGTATTAGGATGACGCGCCGTACACCGCGGAGCGATGTTTGTGTTCCGTTTCATAACGGCAATACCGAATGCAATGATTGTAATGAAGGAAACGCCAAGGCCCAACCCGAGGGTCAGTCCAATGGACTCGAGGGACATTCCTGACGAGCTTAATACGGAGCTCATGCTTGTGTTCTGCTTTTTATTTTCGCTTATGACTGCATCATTGTAGCTGCCTACACTACTCTGTCTTCGTAGGCAACGCAACTATTATTTGTGTTTTGATTTCCTTCACACGTTCTCTTTCAAATCAACCTCTTTCTCGCTTACACTTCTTATACTGAAGTGAGGGGGCTAGGGGTTAGGCCCTCACTCAGTTAAGCGCTATCAAATGAGGGGGCTGGCCCGTAGAAGGGACTTCTTACCTCCCTTCCTACACAACACTTGCTGCTGCGTCTTTGTGCCCACACTTAGCACATAATATGGTAGCCACACGTGCACTAAAGTCTGAAGTGTAGATATTAGTTAGCAATGTCGTCGGAAACAGCACGAAGGAGGAAGATATTTCCTCATCTCAGTAGCAGTGATGCTGATGGTAAAGCTGCGGCTGCTGCTGTAGCAAAGCCGGAGAAAAATGATGAGGATGAAAAAAGGGAAGACGAAAATGAAAAATATGACAANAAAGCCGGAGAAAAATGATGAGGATGAAAAAAGGGAAGACGAAAATGAAAAATATGACAATGCCAAATCCAACAAGCCGTCTCCAACAGTCCGTGAGCCAAACAACGCTGCCAACGATGGCAACACCAGCACTACGAAGACATCATCATCATCTTCTTCATGGACTGCCGCACATCATTTGCTGCCATTGCCACTCGTCTTAATCACTCTTCTCTGCTCGGGTCTGTTTTGGGTAATCTCCTTCCGCGATGCATTCGCCACAGGCCAACCCCTCCTTCTCAACCTTAGTAACTCTCTACCCTCCTTGGCCGAGGCTGAACTATCTATGATTGAACACACTAAGTCACAAAAGTGGTATCACGATGATGATTCCTCCAAAGCATACTGGAAGTCTTCTCGTGGAGGATTGGCATCTATCCGCCCGTACACCTCCGATGACAATGACATGGGTGGACTATTCGTACGCAAGGTTGGTGGCGTGGCAGCATTGGGATACCATTCGACTAAATTATGGTCTATTGTATTCCAGTCGGCCCCCATCCCGTCACTTGACGATGGGAAGATGAAAATGAAGGGCGCCAGTTGGAGTATTGGACATTATGATCCTATTCTAACATTGGGGATTTTGGGAAATATTTGCATTGCATTGTTTTATATGTTGAGATTGGAGGAATTACGAACTGCAGGCACTGAACAATTGGTGGCCATCATGGTTATGGCAAGTTTGGTGGAAGCATTGGTCTTTGGAGCATATTTAATGAGTCGTAGAATGAGAATGAAGAAGACGAAGCGTGTTGGCAAACAAGTTGTCAAGCAGCAGCAGAAACCTCTTCAGAAGCAACAGAAACACAAATCACAAAAACGAAAGGGATCGAAGGATAAAGAAGCATCCTCAGTACCACCACCTGCTGTAGAAGAATACAATTCACAGGAGGATCCAAACTCCATCCCCTCTCGTATTGCACTACGCACCGTCCTCATTGTGTCTTCTGCAATATCACTCATCTCAATCCGTGATCTCTTCTTTCCCGGCTCTATCCTCGCTTTCATTCCACGTGATGATATCTATCTTGAGTGGACTGGAGCCTTCTTCCATTCACCACCCCCGGATACGGTTGAGTCTGACGAGTATGGGCTGGAATCACCTTTGTATGCTGGAGATAAGTTTGCGAGTCAATTGATGGGACTGTATCTAGCTTTGGGTTGTTTTTTAAAGTTTGCAAGTGTGTTTGGATGGTCAAAGGGCAATAGAGACATGGAATCTTCATCTCCCGAAAATGTTGATAGGCATGGAGTGGTCTCATCTAAAATGATTTGGAAGGCACAATCGATTGGGGATATGCTCTTGTTATTCATGTTACGACTGTTTGCTCCGGCCGCAAAATCAGCAAGCTTGGATTTGAGGTGGCATCTGATGACAGTGGCGTATGAAATGATCATTCTTGGGTTGTATGGATTCTTTTAACCTTCATTTGCCCACAAGTAAAGTAAGAGGTTGACCTGCTCAGAGGCAAAACTGTATATTATACGGTTCTCCTACACACTTATAGCTACGCTACCATACTGAGAAGTAAAAAACTAACAACGCCTTTTGTTTGCACATATCACTTTCACTCCATATCACTTTCACTCGACCCGTTTCCTTTTCTTTGAACTGCGTTCTGATTTCTTCTTGTGCTTCTTTTTGCTTTTCTCTTTTGACGATTTCTTCCTCTTCTTGCTAACTTCTTTTGATACTTTCCTTGTTACATTGATCTGCAGCAGCAGACACTCTAGTTCTACTGCCCAAGGGCAAATCGAGGACAATTCATCTGTTATATCTATAACCTCCAAGCCATACTTGTGAGCTTCCGAGAACAGCAGCTTGTGAGAGTCAGAACATCGTATCTGTAGACAGAGATATATTCTTGTGGATGCAGAATACTCATTTTTCATGCGTGCCATACACTGAATGGTTTCGAGCAGAGGACAAACCAAGCTTGGAGAGAACACAACATCTGTGCCAACAATGGTATCAAATGAATGTGGCTCTAGATCATTTTCTTCTTCCCTGTTTCTGTCAGCTGCAGCATAAGATATATCATCTTGCAAGCAGTCCCACCTCAATTGTCGAACGGATATACACTCTTTTGGACAAACAGGAAAGTAAGGCGTTCCATGTACACTCTTCTTCTTATCATGTGCTTCTATCACATTTTGATTGACATTGTCAATTAGAATCTCCATCACCTCTTCTGTCTCTGTCACGACAACGCGAGATGCAAGTTTGTTGGCTGCAAGTATCAAGCCTAGCATTCCAAGTCCAGCACCAATCTCAAGTGTTTTGCCTAAACCTCCATCCGCCTTGTTGTTTCCAAACTTGGAAGATAAGAACAGAGCTAGCAGGTACGCTGTCTCCCAAACAATTCCTCCCGTATGAGCATTCGCGTCGTTGTGCTGTTTGATAATCACCATTGCGTCTTCTTTATCCACTCCAACATTTGAAGGTATAACTCTAAATCCAACTAAAGGAGCATTGGCCAATTCAAAGAAAACTGACGATGCATCTTTTGCATCGGCATTCTCTTCTTCTACGCTATAATATCCTTTGATGCATTCTTCCGAAGTAAGAGACCTCGCATAGTCTTGAAATACAGCCAGATTCATCACTAANAATCCAACTAAAGGAGCATTGGCCAATTCAAAGAAAACTGACGATGCATCTTTTGCATCGGCATTCTCTTCTTCTACGCTATAATATCCTTTGATGCATTCTTCCGAAGTAAGAGACCTCGCATAGTCTTGAAATACAGCCAGATTCATCACTAATAAGCCAACATCTAACCTGATACCTCTCTCTAGAGATAGATTTCCTGAGCGTGAGTGGTGTGATGTGGATGATGTGTAGTGTGAGAGGTAGGAGTACATACCTACCTAGGATGGAGGATGGAGGAGGAAGGAGGAAGAACTTACAACCAAGTGTGGGTAGGTAGGTCCCCAGGTACCTACCTACGCAAGTATTACGGCTGAGTCGCATCTCGTTTGCTCAACTCCTTGCTGTTGTTGGATTCACAACGTTTGGTTAGCAACGGTCGAGCAGACAAACCAGGTAAGCAGCGAATTATTCTTATGCGCTAAGTGTGGAACACTTGCCGTTGATATCTATTGCTGTTCTGTAGCATCCGTAAAGAGAAGCGGATATTTTGTTCGTGTTTAACACTTAACATAGCCATTCATCAGCGTTCGTTAGTCTTGGACAAATTTCTCCTCCTCCTGAGAAGATTCCACGAGGCTGCTCACCAAAATGATAAGCCGCGTTGCCCTTTATCTTTTGACGGAGAATCTTTGCATGGGATGATGGATGCTTTGTCCCTGTAAAAACATTTGATTATTGGTTCCCTCGCACAACACAATGTATTTATGTCTTCAAGTGATGACGCTTCTTTTCCTATACACTCATCCTTCAAATACCACATTCCCATCTGCCTCATATATGCAAGCTTGTCCTCTTTGTTGAGAGTCCAGCACATGTGGAATATATATGAGTTGGTCTCTCCTTTCGTTAGCTTCTTCATGAAGTCTTTTCTCATATTGTAATGATATCCCGAAGGAAATTCATCGTTTTCTCTGCTCAGAACCTTTACTTTCAACCCAGACAGTGAGTTGTGTTCCGCAAGAAATTGTATCAGTATCTGCTGGTGGCTTCTGCATGAAAAGATCACATCGCCTGCATACATCAAAGATCTAAAAAGCATCTTGCTGCGATCATTGCTTCGAACAAAGTAGAATCCAGAATTTGCTGAATAAGGTGCAAATCGGGTTTGCCTATTTCCATCATCTATATGACCATGTTGCGACACAAGTTAGCTACTTTGCACTGGCACTGACGATCAAATAATAAAACAAGAGACCCGACTCACCTTGGAAGTACACATCAAAATCACTATGCGCGTCCGAATTAAAGTATTCAAATGGATTCCTATACCAAATAAGATCGACATCTTGAAAGAGAATATCATAGCCAAGATCATTGACCAGATGTACACACAAAACTTTTGCCATCATGATAGATCCAAAAGTTTTGTCACCGTAACGGGCGGCCTCTTTTTCAGGGACGTGTGACATAAGCTATGTAGCCGTAAGAGAAAGATAAAGACAGAGCGGGATAAACACATCAGTAATAGTGAGTGGAAACGTCTAACAACATTATGCTGTCTTGTTACACGACAGCTTTGAGCACGTACCTCCGGTGAATAGTAACTTGCCAAGCCTAAACCCTCTGATATATCCTTCGAGAATTTATCAGTTGGGAAAACGATTACATTGTCAAGGTTGAAACCTCGAGCTCTTGCTGAACATGCAAAGTTAATCAATAGTTCAGATTGGCCTTTGTTTACAGTCATAACCACAACACTATTGTTCACCGCAATCTTCTTCAGTATTGCATCTAACTCATCTCGAATCTTGTTTAGATTGTGAAAGTATGTTCGCATTATCTCTTGGTGCATTTTCAAATGATTTGGCTTTGGTAATATGAATTCATCGTAGCCTGCCCCGTTTGTCATTCGACTTGTAACTCGTAATGGTGCACTACTGTCTGTTTTCCCTTGCGCTCCTTCTCCTATCAATCTTTGGTATCGTTGTACATGGTATCCCTGGTATTGTCCACCAACTAGTGCAATGCATTGTCGATTGTTCCTTGGATCAGGGTTCTGAATAAATACTACACTCATTGTATCACAATTTTCAGTAGCCACTTTGGCAGTTGTTTGAGGAATATCTCCATTGTATTCAGCAAGACGCGATAATGATCTGTCAGTAGGAAGCGCTCTGTGCTCATTATAAAGCATTAATATATCTTTATTCTCCGCGCCTGGATTCATTGGTACGCCAAAATCATATGTGTCAAACATGTCCTTACGATTGACACTGATAAGACCATTTGCCCAGTGAGACAGGTTGCGAGAGAATCTCTTTGATGAGCCTGCTGCTACTGGTGTATTGTTGTTATCAGGAGTATTGCATTTTTCAGCTACCATTTTGCTGCAAACATCTTCACACTTTGTCTGACTATAGGGTGATGTAGTTGATGCCGATGATGAGGCAGCAGCATTCCAACCTACCAATGTGCCACAGTAAAAGGATGTAGCACTAAATGTCAAAAGCGTTATGAGTTGCGTAAGATTGATTGTTATTCTGCTACCGTGGTGATTTCTGCCACCGCTTCGCAGTGCCCCACTGTTCCTTCTACTACTCATTTTTGTAAGTTGCTATTATTATTACAATGCGGGGTGGTTGCTTTAGTGCCGAAGTTGATCATCACTACGGACGCGTTTTGACGTAGGAATTAGTACAAACTGGCTTTCATCATTGTTGCTCTACTAAAACGATGGGTTCCGTTGACGACAAACCGCTACTCTCCCTGATTACAGGGTCGTTATCTGACCCGTCCGAGTATGTTGGTTCTTCAGGTAGCGAGGAGAATGTACAAAAGAGGAGTCAGTTCTGGTTGGAATCGCATACACTCAGCTGCGTTAAAAGATCTTCATTTCACTCTTCCGCGGAGCAAACATTCAGAATGACAATGCCCCCGTCAATGCTTGCTAATAACAATGAAAATGATAATTTTGATATGGTGAAGGGAATTATTTGCGGGGATTCCTGCGCATATGTTGCAATAAATGGTACCATTAACGATTCAAGTAATATCGACAATAAGCAATACAAAACTGCAATATGCCGACAAGGCAAAGGAGAGAGAGATGGAGCATTTCCTTTGATGTCAAATGATCAGGTTGAAACAATTGGTCGCTTCGCAGCACAATTTGTCAACAATGTCAACTCTCAACGAAATCAACAACTTGGTGGTGAATCCAACACAGCAAATGTAAATAATAATGATCAAAATGATTCTGGTTGGTTTCGTTCTCCAATCAAGGTTGCAAAGAAGGTATCGAGTGTGATCAACTATGCCATTGATTCTGCACTAAATATGTATGATGATGGGAACTATTTTGCAGCAACCGGTGATGGTCTTGAAGGTGAAGATGTGGATGATGCCAAAACAGACAATATTGATTCTTGGAGAAAGATTTCGTTTGATGATGACATGGATGATGAAACAGCTAGAAAGAAAGGAGGCACTGTCTCTGCCTGTCGGGTTGACGAGGCCATCGATTTTTCTAATGATGTCATTAGTATCTCTGCAGTTGCCATAACATGTCGTTATTTGTTGCAATTCTTGCAGACTTTCCATGCCGATGACGCCAGTAGTGACATCTTTCTTCTATGTGATCATCGTGGTCAAGTAGATAGGATCATGCTTGAAAGAAATGGCTGGGCATCAGGATCTTTTGGCTCGTTATGTCGGCAAGCTGGCGAACATTTTATTGTCAATGAAAAAGATGACAATGCTAGTGAAAAGGAACAATTTATACAGTGTGGAGTAGGCAAGCTTTTATCCTACATATCAACTGAAGGTGTTGATCTTTTGGCTGCAACACTATGTCAGTCTAATCATGCAATAACAGAAAAGAGCACCATAACATTGTTTCCGGGAGGCATCACTTCGTATTTGGAACAGCCAACTACCAAGACGGACCACGCCTTGTACCAAATCCACCTGACAAAAATTGCAACACAAAGCCGAATCACTCGTCTTGAAAAAGATGCCGAGACTGCTAAGAAGAATGCCCTCTCATATCAAAACAAAAAGATGACAAAGGTAGCATTGGTGCATATGCGTCGGCGTAAAGCAGCATTGGAGGAAATAGAGAGATGTGCAGCTGTGCTCGATAATCTAACTGCAGGCGAACTTCGATTGGAACGAGCACAGGGCGACGTACAACTTGTACAAAACTATAAGTTACTCAAGGAAGCGTTTCAGGATGTTCGCAAGTCAAGTGGTATGGAAAATGAAGATGTAGAAGACCTGATGAATGATATTCGAGAAGAGATGGAGTTGGCTAACTGCGATGCATTGGCTGAAGGAATATATAACTCAGATGCAATTGATGATGATGAACTTAATGAGGAGTTTCGAACTTTAGAGTTGGAGTGTGAGAATGGTAGTCCTCACAAAAACAATGGTGTAGCTGTGAAATCACCATCAAGTGCACATGTTGATGCGCCAACTGAATCTTCTCTTGATGAAAATACTCAAACTACTCCTGCAGAATCGACAACTGATGAGGCACTATCTATTCCTTGTTGAATAAAGTCTATTGATAAATATTATTTACATCCTAAATTCCTAGCACATATAATATGGTGTCTACTACATTGACATTCCCAGTCTCTCTGCCTTTGCTGCTCGCGTGTGATATAATACACGAACGTCCATGAATTGTTTTACGAATCCACTGACATCGTTTCCTCCCGACTCTACCCAATCATCAGCAAATTCCTCTGATTCAATGTAGGCGGCCTTTTTCGCAGAAGTAAGCTGCCTTCTCACATCCTGTACATCCGGTGGACGTGTCATGGCTATCCTACGTGCTTCTAATTCACGATATCGTTCTATATTTGACTTCAAATCATGTTTGAGTGTGTCAACCTCGGAGCTTATTGATTCAAGTTTATCCTCGAGGGCAAGGTTCGATTTTGCAGTATCTACATTTGATGTTTCTATTGACTCTTTCAACTCTCTCAACGTGTTGACTTCTGATATGCTATCAATAAATGTGTCAAGTGCTGCTTTATTGTTCACCAAGTCATTTAATTCTGATAAAGACATATCATCAATTTGTGGAAAACTTGATGGAACACGTGGTATTAATGAATTGAGCTCATCTTCATCGACTTTGCACGCAGACTCCTTTTTATCTATTCTCTGAGTATGGGCATTGTTATGAGATGTTGTTGCTGCTGTTGCTGGTGCCGTGTGTGGACTGGACTTTGTTGTTTGTTGTGTACCCGTGAGAGTGCGTTGTAGTCTTGCCAAGTTTTCATCTATTATCTGAGATACTGAAGGTGGGTGTAGCTGCAAGTGATGAATAACGGCATACACCGCATCTCCCAATTTTAACTTTGAAGAATGCCACGATTTATCAGATGAAATAGGTTTATATCCGATCACTTTCATACGAATATCTAACCAGCTATGAGATGCAATTACGCCATGGAGGGACATCTGAGGTGCCTTTGTACTATCTATGGGGAGATATACCCGTACTATCAAGGCATACCCATCAGTGGTTTGGAACACTGTGTCGTATATTGTGTCATCATCTGTAGAAACTTTTCGTGTAGATGGCTTTAAAACGGGATGGTTCAAATAGGACGACAAATGCACACTTCGTGATATCAGCGATCCGGCCGACGACGACATAGACGACGTCGCCGGCGTCGTAGATTGTTTGGACCAGGAGAACATCACTGCTCGCGGCGACTAGCAGTGGTATCTCTAGAGCTGTACAATGCTAAAATATAAGCAGTATGGTAGTGCCCAATGAAAATCGCCGTCGTCTCCTCGGCTCACGGCTCACGGCTCAGGCTGCTTTTCTTTCGACTAGCCG
>JALLBI010000376.1:0-12038 GCA_036940125.1 Mediolabrus comicus
ATCTACTTACCTATGGTACTGTGCCATCTGCCATCTGCCGAGATCTGCCAGCCAAAAAATCTTTCATGCTCATTACATATTGTGATGACAACACAGTTGGTACCTCGGGTGGTGCCATTCGATAGGTAGACTAAGGAGGTGACGATAGTAATAAGCATAAGCATAGTGGTGATTTCTCTGAAAGAGAGAGACGCATACGAAGAAGTCCTACCCATCATCCTTAAGCTTGAAGCAGGTATTTACTTACTCCTATGTCGGAAAAAGTTGATGAAACCAAAATGGCCGATGAGGCCGAAGGTCCCCACCGTCCTCGCACCGTGACAGACTACGAATCCGCTGCCGCCCTCACCTCGGCACTAATGGAGCCCAATCTCCACCCGAGCTCGTACCAGAAGGTGACATGCGGAGGAGGGGCTGATGGAAATGGTAATATTTCATCCATCTGTTGTGATTGGCAAACACCTCTTCTTGACTGTAACAGTAGTGCACCTGAATCACTAGAGAAGGAAGTGGAACGATTAATGGTGCTAAAAGAATATCAAATATTAGATTCCGATCGAGAAGAGAAGTTTGAACGGATTACGGCACTGGCAAGTCGAATTTTTGATATCCCGATTTGTCTGGTTAGTTTGGTGGATATTGGGCGGCAGTGGTTTATGAGTGCTACGTGAGTTGAATATATCCCAGAACAACATTATGATGTGTGCAACATCCATGCTGGGGTCTATTATTTAGTGGTGCATATCTTGTGTGTATATACTTTTCTAACCTCTCCAATGTTTTCTTATCTTTTTCAGTGGTCTGGGTGATGTCCGTGAAACATCACGTGAGGTTTCCTTCTGTTCACATGCCCTCCTCTCCGAAAGCGATGTCTTCATAGTTCCTGAAACTTTTGAGGATCCTCGATTTGTGAATAATGGCCTCGTGACTGGTGCACCCTACATTCGCTTCTACGCAGGCGTTCCATTACTATCCCCCGAGGGATACAAGCTTGGGACATTCTGTATTATCGATACCAAACCACGCCCCCAAGGTCTAAGTTTGAATGAAAAGCAAAACTTACGTGAATTGGCCGATATGGCAATGGATGTGATGGTTAGTCGGAAAAAAGAAATGGAACAGTTAAAAGATGAAAAAACACGTTTGATTGCATGTGCTGCACATGATTTGCTTACACCGCTTACTGGGATTCAGCTTAATCTGGGCTTGTTAATGGATGACGAGACTCTTACAGAAAAGTTGGATGCTCATCAACGTGAACTTATGGAAACATCTGTCAAGTGTTCTGAGATGATTGAGCGTATATGTTTTGAGGCTATTGAGAATTTTAGAGATAATCTTGTCGTTAGGGGTGGACAAGGTCCTAGTGGTGAGGGACTTGTGGATATGGATCAACTGGTTGAGAATGTGAATAAGGTCGTATCAACATTTACCAAAAAGGTACCCTTCTACATTGACAAAGAAGACAATGTTCCATCGACTATCGTCTCTGATGAACTCAAATTGTTCAGATCAATCATGAATTATCTGACAAATGCCTTCAAATACACAAATTCTGGCTCTGTCCGACTTCATATCTATGTTCGTAAAGCATCCAATGTGATTAGTGATATGGAGTTGGATTTATTGCCTGGAACGTTTGTCGCACCGAAAAGTGATGTGTTGGTCGTGGAAGTTCAGGACACTGGTCCTGGAATTGAATTGGATAAGTATTCGACTTTGTTCACACCTGACGGTGATGGCTCAGCCTCAAAGACACACTCTGGTATCGGCTTATATTCCGTGGCAACAGCGGTAAATAGTATCGGTGGTGAATATGGTGTTTTTCCGAGAGAGAATCTCACGGCTACTCACCCATCATTGGCGTCAACTCTGCTCAAAGTTCCTCAAACAAGTGGCAGTGTGTTCTGGTTTTCGATTCCATTAACGCTACCACAATCTGTATCGTCGCCGGAGAGGGAAAGAAAACAACCTTCTTCTGCAGTTAATGCCGCAACTGCTTCAAATGGTACCGTCGCTGCTAATGACGAGGATGCTAGCCCAATTCTCCCGAATCCCAAGAAAAGAACAACTGACGTAGGGGAAGCGATTGACACACGAGACAAGAAGAGGAGTACTACACTACCTCTTGCAATGTCAGGAGAAGAACCTCTTTCTGACGAACGAAAGAAAAGTGTACTTATCGTTGATGATTCGTTAACAATTCGTAAAGCCCTAGCCAAAGGTTTCTCCCGTCTTGGCTTTAAAGTTGAGCAGGCTGAAAATGGTATGGAGGGATTGAAGAAGCTGAAAGCATCGCCCTATGATCTTGTTTTGCTCGATTTCCTCATGCCAGTGCTCGATGGGGTAGACGTTTCCAAGAAGTTCAGGGTGTGGGAAAAAGAATGTAGGCCGTGGTTTCATCAGTATATCATTGGGATGTCGGCTCACGCGAATGGAAATGAGGCACAATTAGGGATCAAAGCAGGTATGGATCGGTTCATGGGCAAACCGATTCCACTGAAGTCACTGAAGGATTTGGCAGAGAGCAAACCCGTTTTAGAGGCATCGACTTTGCTAGACAATCGTCATAGAAAATCAGTCGAGGCAATACTAGAGGCAGCGGATAGAATGGAAAGGTTAACCTCTGATGATGAAAAGTCCAAGTCATCACTTTCATCATCGCATGGACTTTCGTCGCATGGACTCTCCTCCTCAGCTTCTGACATTGTTCTTATTGTGGAACATTGCACAGAACGTTCCTTACTAAGACAAATTGTTGACAAGAGTGGATGGCAAGTGGTGGCAGTAAAGTGCTCTGACGACGCACTCCGGTTACTCAAAATGCGCAATTGGGGAGTTGTATTCATCGACAATGATCTACCCTTATTTTCTGGATCGAGTTGTATAGTGCGCTTTCGAGAGTGGGAAAAGCGTAGCAGAGTGGTACGACAGAAGCATATATACCTCTTAGCAGACACTTTTGATCCCCATTCATTACAAAGTGGTGTGGATGGCACCCTTGGGAAGCCAGTTGATCCAGTCCATTTGAGTCAAATACTCGAGGCTGCTGCGAAGGAGACATTCAAGTGCAGCCGAGAGATTCTCATCCGCTAATGCCAAAAGAGAAGAAAGGCAGTAGTATTATGATTATGGATGAACTTATTACTTTCTACTTACTTTCTAATCAAAACAAAATTGGTTTCCGTCGCCTCTTTCTTTGTTTGCCTCCTCTGATTTGTTCCAAATATTGGCCACGGAGGAAAGGTCATCGTCTAAAGCCAAGTGACGATGTGGATTTCTTAGAGGATTGCTTATCGTGACACCAATACCCCTCCCCGCGAACATCGAAGTCACCCCAGTGTGGCCATGTCCATGTAGCTTCTTTCGTCTGTGTGGCAAATTACTATTCTTCTTCTTCCATGTCAATTGTGCATAGCCACCACCATCCATTCCTTGGACACTTGATGCATCATGACGATTATTTGACAAGCCGTCCTCAAATCCAGGAAAGTTCCTGTTTTCTTTCTCAAACAAGAGTGGCCTGATCTTGTTTCCAGCTCGACTATTATTCTCAAATGATGGGAATGGGAACGACGACCCATGATCTTCACGAGACCTTGGCATAGAAACGGCAGCTAGATAGTCACTGAATTCATTGCCGCTCTCGTCTTGATCACACACGTCTTCTTCTCCTACTTCTCTGAACCTCTTGAGAGATAATCGTTGAGCAAGATTTTGAGTAGGAACCTCTCGCTTTCTGTTGCTACGTTTTACAGTAGCGGGAGTTATTACAACCTTTTGCGTTTGCTTCTCGTCCTTGTCCTCGTTTGTTTCTTCTCTTATCTCCCTCTGTGAAATATGGCTCGTCTTTGGAGGTTGGAAGAGCTCGTGCCTAAGGCATTCCTGTGCACTCGGCCTTTTTGTGGGGTTCCAATGTAATAACGAAGCAATGAGATTAGCTGCTGCAGAGGAGACATCTTTCGCTTTCGGTAGTCTTTGTCGGATTCTCGATTCAATTTCTACTTGCTTTTCTTCTTCTTGTGGTGAAGAAGGCGTGACCAACTTGAGTCGTTCCATCAACTCTATCCCCTCCTCCCAGTCATTAGGCGGCTGTCCAATCAAGTCAATCATTAGCTTGATCTGATCGATTTCGCTACTTCCCGGAAGGAGAGGCTGGAGACTGTACAACTCTGCCATGATCAAGCCCGTCGCATACAGATCGATGGGTGGCCCGTAACTTGCACGTAATATTACTTCTGGGGCTCTATACCATCGAGTGGAAACGTAGTATGTCAATTGAGGATTGGAGTCTATTAGAGATCTGACCAACCCAAAGTCTGCTAATTTGATTGTGTTTCCACTAACAAGTACATTTTCGGGCTTGATATCACGATGAAAACAGTGCTTTTCATCGTGGAGGAATGCAAGTCCTTGAAGGATCTGTTTCACATAGTTTATGACACGATCATTGGACAAGGTACTCTTCGATTCAATACAACTCTTCATCAACTCGTAGAGTGATCCGTCAGCCATATATTCAAACACAAAATAGAGTGAACCATCATTCTCTAGTATAACTTCCAACAATGTAACTATGTTGGGGTGTGATATCTGGCGAAGTGTTTGTATCTCTCGGAGATTAATACATTCATTAAATGATGTCATTTTTTTCTTGATTTGTTTGATGGCAACTGTTGTTGATGATTTGTCCTTTTTCGTTGCCTTCATTACTCGGCCAAACGTGCCATCTCCTATCTGAGCGGTGATTTCGTATCGATTCATAATGATGTTTGCTGAGCAGCGCCGCATCCGGATCCGGTTGCTTCCTCCTCGATTCTTGTGTAAAAAGGAGTACAGGCCGGTTCGTGGTGCACAATAATATTATTCCACGCCGATCCTCAATCCAACTATCAGATTCAAGAGAATGACGTGTGTACAACAATACAATACTCCTCCTCCCAATCCCCACGGCAGTAAAACGAAGCAACAAGCAACGGTGGAAGATGAAAAAATAAATGAGAAGGAGGGAGGAAGGAGGGGGCAGGTGGTAGGTACCTATGGTACCCTGTCAAAATAACCACACTACACATTGTTTACACATATCTATACTATCTATCCCAAATAATGTATTGATATGATGCTGCTCCCTTTTCCTTTTCACTTTCACTTCACCTTCACTCGCTCTCTTTCACTCCTTCCTCGCGGTACTGGCCAATTCATCTCCTTCATCTTTCCAGGAAACCACCGATTCCTGGGAGTTCTTTCGGGCTGTCATTGCCCCATCAACATCATGATTGGATCCCATAGACTCCTGCGATCTTTTGCTTACTCCAACACCGCTTGTGCTGCTGACATAGGAGGTACCAAACGACGAACGTCTATGCTCCGGTCCGTTTGCCAGCAATGGACGAAGCATCTTCGGGGGAAAGATGAAGCCGAGGACAGAGATGCAAATGGCAAACACTAAAATGATCTGAACCACATATCGAGAGACAGGATTCGAGCCAGACAACAACAGAAGAGGTAGTCCCAGCACAAAGCTTTGGAATATGCTACAAAAGTAAGTTCCCGAGTATTGAGCATGAGGATAGAGTTAGTTGTTGAATGTGCGACGACGACAATATCAGAACATAACATCTCCTTACCTTGCAAAGGCGAAGCTGATAAACTTTTGATCATAAAAAGTTGGAGGTGTCAATAATTGGAATTTGATTCAGTGCACTACCATACCATATGAATTCATACACACTCACCTTTGATTCATGATAGGCAACAGTGACCCTACGTGTCTGATACACTTGGATTATAGCGAACACAACAACGACAAGATTGACAGCAAAGAGAAGGCTGGCAATAATAGTTGAAGTTGTACCAGAACTAACACAATTTCCAACTGACTGAAGTGTCCCATCCTCGGACCGTCCGATAGTTACACGAGTATATTGCAAAGGATCGAGTGCAGTCCAAACTAATGAAGTGATTAGGAAATCGTGAGAAAGACAAAGGCATCATGTTTGAAAAGAAGCACATTTACTTACCTGAAAGAAGGATGACATCAAGCACAAGCAAACCCACTAATGGACGCATTACATCTCCAGTAGTAACTGTCACACGACGAAAGGATGCAGCACCCTTCATCAACCGGTTTAAACGCCAAACTTTGGAGAACAGGGCGGCAAAAGTCAAACTGAATCCTACTACTACCAACCAAGGTGTAACCATGCATGCAACAGACGCACCCTCTATTGAGGTGACGCTATCATCAAGACCCATCGGTACAATTGAAACACCCATGATGAAAATTCCCAAGATTAGTAACAAAAGAAACTGAGGCTGTGCAGACTTGACAATTGTTTTCTGGCGATACTTGATAACCCAACACAAGGAGACTAAGGATGAAGCCAGGACGATTGCCATTAAGGTATAGCCAACTGGACGAATGCTGGTCAATTGATTCATATCTTGGTTGGGATAATAAACCCCTCGAAGGCGTTGGTAGATTGACAATATGGGTAGTTTGGTATCACCTCGCTCGTCATACTGCTTGATAACCGTGTTCCACTGATTAGTTAGTGATTGTGAGACTCTCACACGTTCCTCCTGCTTCTTGTCCTCAGGAATGTTCCCGTCGTGGGCTTTGGCTAGATACTCGTTCACCTCTTTATCGAGAATACTAACGATCTCTCCTGCTTTTGGAAATCTAGGTTCCACTACAACGTTTTTGGAATTCAGATTGCTGTAAATGCTATCAGCAAACTGTTTGGCAAGTTGTCGATCAAAGCCTGAGTTCACCCATTTGTCAACGTCCAAGTGAGATCTTCGCCAGGGATCCTGGCCGTTGATTTGCTCGATTGGAACATTTGCTGGGTTAGGGATAACATACTGATCACTCTGCTTGCCACTGCTCGCCCATAAGAAAAATTCAACCAAAGCATCTTGTTTTTCTGGCGTTGTGTTAGCGCTTACAGCACCGCACCATCCTCCGTTTGCTGCATATGGAGCTGAGTTTACAAGTCCAATATCGTCATAGTACTTTGCATATGGACACAGCTCGTTAGTGCATTTGACTAGCTTGCCTGTGGATCGGTCCAGCACGACATCCGAGCCAGGTGTCTGAGAAATACCGAGAACACCTCCAAGCACACTGCCCTTTGCCATGCTCCTTCGGAACATGTCACCCTTTTGATAACAAATGATGTTAGACAAGCACTCTGTATTGGATCAATATGCTTAAATACACAAGAGGTAAACTCACCCACATGTATGTCAATACACACTCTCCCGCATTCATGGCACCATTCATCACGGTATTCAAGCTATCTGTAAACTCATTCGAAGTACCATACTTTGCCTGCTCCTCTTGAATACGGAGCATTTCAACCACAGCTTCACCTGTCAGCGGGGTCATATCAGACGTGTCAAAAAGGGAACCAGTCTCTGTCCCGTCTTTTTGCGTAATCGTTGATAAAATCAAGTGGCTCCAATACTGAGCGTGGTCTCCTTGTACCCTGCTAACACAACTACCGCTTAGAGTCTTGTTCTTGTATGTTTGGCCGTGAACTTGGCGTGCTACATCAATATATTCATTCCACGTGCGAGGAACAGGGAGATCTTGTATTCGTATATCATGAAATCAGAAGAAGAAGAAGAAAAGCAACATGTGAGTCTAGTGGACGCATAAATGTGATAGTGACTAGTGGAAGTGATATTATAGTAAATGCTCACCGAAATGATCCAAGACATCTTTACGATAGTACATAGTATGTGTATCACCGTCCAGCAAGATTAGATAGACCTTGTCTTCAAATGATGTTACATGATTGCGCAGCGCTAGTAAAACATCCGTCTGTATATCGAAGTGCATTTGGAACATATGTTATATGAACAACTTGTAACAATATCAATTGGAAAAACATGCACACAAAATATATCGAGTATCATATCATATACAAACACAATACGATATTATTGCTCTCACCCACTCAGAGTACTTTGACTCTTTTACATACTTAGTTAGATCGAGCAATCCACCCAAGGCAACAGCTGTACCGAGTGCTAAAGGATTTGTATAGTATGCATCATACAACCCTCCACCATTCCGTGCGTCAGATTCAATCTCTTCGAACAAGGCTGGCATAGTCGGAACAGTTTTGATATTGATTTTTACCCTTCCATTGGTAAACTTCTCATAGTCTCGAGCGTTCCACAGTACCATATCAATGATGCCCTTGCAATTCGAGAAGTATAGATTATGGCACAAAAGATTTTCACGAACAAGAGAGTTGAAATATTATGAATAAAATCTTAGAAAAGGTGAAGTCCAATGCTATAGATCGAAGATATGAGACAATGTTTGAACTAACCTGTACATCAATCATTAGGACGGATACTTCAATGATATCATCAGATGGGGCAGATGGGGCCGCATCATTACATGTGCATAGAGGACAGCCATTTGTAACATCAGTTTCAGTTGAATTATTGATGGATGCACGGCGGCGGACCGCATGGTACCCTGCTGCGGCCCGCGTAGTTGCAATTGCCAACATAAGAAGGAATGAAATAGGTGACTTCATGACGAACAGAGTAAGAGGTTTGTAATAGTTGTGAGTACACATCTATCATAAAAATAGAGGACCTAGGAATCTGTCGTGCCCGCGTTGGTAGCAAGCCAAGGTCAGTATTTTCATGATGCATTTTGATGCCTGCCATATCTTCCGAGGAAATAAGGCGAAGTTCATCGGCTGAATCGACACCGATTCTGGGCACTCAAGGGAAGATTTCCACGCAACTTCTTCATCCTTTCTGTTCTTGCATTCACTCGTCTTTTGTCTTTTGCGGCAGCGCAGGAAAATAAAAAGAGTGCGAAAATATGAAAGGAGAGGTAGTAGTAAGTAAAAGTACCACTACATATTTTACATTACCGGTCGCGTGCGGTCTTCCTTTGACTTCGACCCGGCGATCACTTAAGTACCACCACTCAACTGTCTACTACTCTGACTTCTTTTGGCAATGGCAATGGTGAACAAAAAGGAAGGTGTACTGATAAGGAGTAGCAAATGTGAATTGTTAGATGGTAGGAGAAGAGGCGCTTTCTTCATCACTGCCATTTATATTATTGGTATCATTGCGGCAGATGAAACATTGTACAACTTGTCCCAAACAGAAGCATACACACCAACTAAATCGGTCCGGAGTCAGGTCTGTTGCATAAATTACATTAATAAATCCTGCAGCCTCATTTGCAGATGACCAAACGAATTGTCACGGTATGAGTACTCATCCAAACCACTTCCAGCGCGGCAGAAACATCCCCTACTGTGTCTAGCATCCCTACGCCACAATTATTTTTTTTGACGAAAGTGAAACTACGCCTACACTTTGTTATTGACCCAGTCGGATGTCGTATTCCGTCGGGGACTTGTTATCAACGCCTAACCCATCGGCCGGACACGAGTTTATCTATCACGTGTCCACCATCCGTTGCATTGCAATCAAACTACAGCTTGTCTCCCGGCGTGTTTAATATACCACTATTGTCCGAATCGCTTTATCTATCGATATAACAATAATATTCGGCCAAACTTTGGTATCAACAGTCATCGGATTCAAGTGCGTCGCGTGTGTTATTATTGACACATCAAAAAATACCCAACAAATATGGTGACTCCTAACAATTGACAGTCAAGTGAAGAAGAGTATTTTGGTCCTCAACCACCACCTCTCCCGATGAAAACGGGGAACTATAGGTAACAGCAAACGAACTGCAACAGCGCCTCATTCACTGGGGTGTCCATCGTTCACTCTCTCATTGGAAAATGGTGTGGGAGAGTGCACTGAAAAGTGTTTATAGATTATAGATAGAGGCGAAACAATTCTAAGGAAGAGACGATGGCACTAATGCTCTTCATCCCAATAAATGTTCGGGATGAAGAAGCGCAATGGAGTCTGTCAACGGATATATCCACTATGGTATCATTGACCAACTCTTGTGGCAGTCAATTCTTTCGAGAGTAGAGAGCGAGCGAGAAACTGTCCACTCTGCCTCCAACTTTTGAGGAGGAAGTTTGACAAAGTTCACATTTTGGCGGGCTCTACCTGTCAAACTTCCGCTACTTCATGGAAGTGAAAGTGCAAAGTCCGTCAACACAAAGCGAAGCAAGTGTGGCCCACTACTTTTCGAACATAAGTCTACAACATGATGTTGTACAATACAAACCACTCCTACGACAGATAGTACGCCAAAAGCACGGTCCCATACTAAATACTAATACTGTACTACGCCTTCGCAACTACCATTACCATTACCATAATACCACCCTCCAGTCAAGAGCGAGAGTGAGAGAGCCAACGCCGAGCCGACCTCATCATCATCATCACTGTGACGTGGTGATATCATCATCATTCTTCCTTCACCTTCGCGCCTGCATTCGGAGTGAAGTCGAGAGAGAGCGCCAAACAAGTCCGACATAGGTAGATTTACCAGCGGCAGCGGGAGAAAGACATTGACATTGCCGTCAAAATATTATCATTATCATGTCATCTCCCGAAGATGAAGACTCACGGTCCAACAACAAACATCTCTTAAAAAAGAAGATGTCATCAGTGAGGTTCCAACAAGTGCCATCCTCCCCAGCAGCATCGGATTCGGATGATGATGATGACCTAGATACGTCCGAAGCCATCCGAGCTTCTTCTAGAGCTCTTAATGGCATCGAAGAACACGAACAGGAACCTTCTTCTCGGTCACTCTTCGAAAGAGATGGTGATGATGAAGCTCCGAAGAACAGCACTACTACTACTACTACCACCGAGAACAGCACGCGCAAGCGCAACAACGTCGGCCTCGGTGGAAAGCAACTCAGTTTCAAAGACAGGGCAAAGAGGAGGCTTACAGCCCGCTCAGCCTCCTTTGATATCGGCGGGAAAGGTTATCTCACCAAGGAAGAGTCGGCGGCAAGAGCTTTGGCCGATGAGACGGGAAATGTCCCGGCAAGTGCCGTCGTTATGTTAATGAATCGTCTGAAGGATACGGATAAAAAGGTAGTCAAGTTGAAATTTGTCAGCTTCTCTACACTAATCTTGCTGATTGGTGTTGGGGCAGCACTTGCTGTGATAACAATCATGGCTGGTCAAAATACGATGGGAGTGATTGAAGAGAATGCTGTAACGTAAGTATTCAATACTCGCATCATATTTTCATTTTAGTATATGATGTGATCTTCCCAAATCTAACACTAACATTAACATTCTCTTCTTCTTCTGCCGATGCCTAACACACACGACAGGTCCGTGGAGAAGGATCCTCAAGGAGTAACCCACCTTTCCGACAAGGAAACGGGTGATGTGTTAACAGTGAGGGGAGATGGTGATACATTCGTTGCAACTCAGCGCCACCTCGAGGGAGAATCATACCAGTGCATCCCCATCACGAAGGTGGCAGCCATGGTGAATGATGTTTCTCATGCTACGTCGGCTAGCCTCGTTTTCAAGAATGAAGAAGGTATTGAGTCCAAGGTTCTTTCCTTGGCAGGTGATTTTGAAGACGAAGGCGATACTCTCACTTTTGCCAATAAGAAGATTACTGTAATGTTGAACTCGGATGCATGCAACCAAGCCCGGCGTCTCATTGCAACTTCCGAGGAGGAGGAAGGCGAGAATATGAATATGAATTTCATCAAGACCAAGACCGGCCAACGCCAACGTGGAGGAGGCATGCGAGCAGTGAGCAATCCTATGTCTGTACCTCCTCAAGTAAGGAAGAGATACGGGGATCGTTCTCTTCTTCACCCTTCTAACTCTGGTAGTGGTAATGATGGAGGAATCAATATGAACCCAGCTATGCCTATTGACAAGTATCAAAGAAAAGGACTCACAGAGGCAGAGGTTACTAAGAAGCACAGGAATGAGTATGTTGCAGCTAGACTTGCCCTCTCTTCTAGTACGGGTACTGGTGCAGCTGATGGCCGGTATTTGGAGTCGTTGGAACAAGCAAAGTCTGAAGTACTTATTTTCGAGAAAAGCGACGACAGATATGTCACTTTAGAAGGAGGTTG
>JALLBI010000377.1:0-14960 GCA_036940125.1 Mediolabrus comicus
GCTTGTTGCTTGCTCAAAGCACTTCTTGACTTCTTTCCAGTTGTACGATGATCGTTGCTACCACCGTTCTTCGTAGCCTGCTACCGTTCTTTCTTGGCATCCGCAGCACCGCCGCGTTTTCATCTCACTCCCTATTACTGTTATCTCATCGACACACCGCTGCTGCTGCACCGGCATCTTTTCTTTCGCCCACGAGTTTTGCCCGGACATTGACTCAGCATAACATGTCGTCGTCAGCGTCTGATGTTGATGTGGACATCGCGGCAAACATTGCACATGTACGTCAGGTGATTGATGATGCAACAGCTTCCAGTGAACGTAAAAGTGGTAGCGTGAGACTTGTGGCCGTGTCGAAGACAAAACCGCTAGAACTTCTGCAAGCCGCATACGAGGTGAGAAGATGTGTATCATGACCACAATTTCAAATTGTCACTATATTATACTGACTTTAATGCTACTACAGACTGGCCAACGTTACTTTGGAGAGAATTACGCGCAGGAATTGATGTCAAAGTCTGCGGTTATGCCTGATGACGTGGCATGGCATTTTATCGGCCCACTTCAATCAAACAAAGCTGCACCCTTGGTTAAGACAGTTGGATTAGACAAACTCGCATGCATTGAAACAATTAGCACAATCAAATTAGCAGCCAAGTTGAACCGCGCAGTTGATGCCTGGAACGAGGAATCTTCAGCGGAACCGAAGAAGCTTGGCATTTATATACAGGTTAATACTAGTGGAGAAGAAACAAAAAGTGGCGTTTCTCCCGGCTCGGAGGTATGCGATCTTGCCAAACAAATTTCAGAGGAATGTCCATCACTTTCAATTGATGGGTTAATGACAATTGGTGCACCTGGTGATGATTCTTGTTTCGATACTTTGGCCGAATGCCGTGTAGAGGTAGCAAAAGTATTAGATCGGGAACCAGAAGACATGGATCTGAGCATGGGAATGTCCGGAGACTTCGAGGTAGCCATAGCCAAAGGAGCAACAAGTGTAAGAGTTGGCTCAACAATATTTGGAGCCAGAGATTACAGTAACCTAACCAAATAAAAGAAGAGTCTCGGGTCATATCCAGTGAATTTGTAGTTAACTACTACATAAACCAGCCAATTACCCCTCCTGCTCCTTTCCAGTTATTTGCCAGATTTCTGATCTCTATTCACTACTTTCCCCGCTTCCCCTAGATAAAATCAAACACAAAAAACAAAAACTGAAGACAAGAATGAAAGACAAAAGTGCTGGCTACCATATACTTAGTAGTGTAGCACTATCTCACTAGAGCACCAAGGCCCCGAAGACTCTTTAATAGCCGCAACCAACAGCACAGATCCGCATCTCTTCGATTATCGTAACTTATAGTACGAAGGGCTCATGGCAAGAGACAGAAGAGAGTAGCAGCATCATATTATAAAGCGTGTGCTTAGAGAGACGACTTCGGTATTTTTCCAAGAGTGGGGCCGATTGAAGGATTCAATTATCACATCTTATGTGATATCTAGTGTTGTCTCAATATCATACTCGAGAGGAGGCATAGAATGAGTACGAACCCTCTACAGCCAATAGTAGCCTGCTGCCGGGGGTGCTCCCTTGCGATTCGAAGTTGTCTCAGTTCACTTGATAGACTGTGTGATTGCTTCCACAGAATAACTCGCGGTAAGGTCACTATTGCAAAAACTTTAACTTTTTTACTTACTGGGACAGCATTAATCTTTTATTTGCTGAACATTTTTCTCATTAGGCATGAGATCATTCTCCCAGGGACGATGGTGGTCTCGAAGAAGAGAGTGCGAAGAGTACGAAAGCTGGTGATGTACTTTTAGTTTTAATGGAATTTGAGATACAACATACCATACGCGAAATGGACAAACTATTGTATATTATTTTTGTATCGGATTCATGTTTACACTTGTATGTATCAGTATAAGGGCTTGGGCATAGCATTAATTGCAAAAAATCAATCACACTTGAAGAACACTGTCCTATGTCTTCACAAGTTTAGTTCCTTCATTGATGCCAGCAAGCAAACCCTTACGCTCTCTCTTGGTTGATCGACCTCGTCTTCCTAGACCACCAAGCATAAAGTAAGGAATGAAAAAAGCCCCACTCGCGACGATGAAAGGCACTAAGATGAAACTCACTACGTGATCGCTAGTGAACCAATCCTCTTCCACCTCTGCCACAATTGTTGTTCCTTTGCCACAGTTATCAAGTGTTCCCAAGTTAAGAAATGTTCTGTTCGTCTTCCCGCTTATAATCTTATCGTACCAGTTTGTCATCACCTCTTTGTTGGAAGACAATCGAGTTTCCCCAAAGCCAACTTGATTCCACTGTGGCTGAGCCTCCCAGTCACAGTTGATATAGCACCACATCGATACATCGTATTTGTCAATAATATCAAGGACCTTTCCATACCATCTTTCCCACGGGTCAGAGATATCATTGGTTTCCTTTGCTGCTTTACTTGCTTGTTTCAATTCTATTCCTCCAAAAGGTGTTGACTCGGCAATCATTGTTGGTTTGTTATGGCTCTGAGCAAAAGTCAACACATTCTCTACATCCGACATCTTTCCACCCCACCGTGGAGACCACGGGAACACCTGCTGGAAGATACTAACACCAATCCAATCTACATATCTATCTCCAGGATAGAAGCTATCCAGAGTCAACGTTTTGCTTGCCATCGGCGCTCCCCAAGAATGCCATACAAACATCACTCGCGCACGTGCCTTTGCAGACAATCCTCGACGACAGTCAGTGACAATTTTACGAAATGCAAGGATGTATAGTTCAGGATGATCACTATAGCCAAAATCCGGATTATCAAATTCATATCCCAACCTAAGAAAGATCTTTGATGCATTAGATTGCTCAAGATAAGCGATGAGACGCCCTATATGAATGTCCATTTCCCCATTGCAGATACTTGTACAACCTTGCGTACCATTCAACCACATTCCTATTTGAAGACCGGCTGATGTCGGTGTTGTTGAGTAGTTATCATCGGTGCCTGCAACTGCAACTGGTGCTGATGGGAATTGATCTAGCAATCCATCAGCGTATTGAATTCCGCTGCCATAATCTGTTGCAGCCCACAGTCCTCTAAGTGTCTGAAGATCAGTATATACCATAAATGCAGATGGAACGAAGCTGGATATGGATAGCTGTTGTTTGTTGTCAATGAAATCATCTCCATCATTATCTTTGGAAGAGTTCGTCGTTGGTGATATTATCTCTGCATGGAGACTGTAATTGTATTGACTGTTCACGTATTCACTTACGGAGAAGAGATCCTGCCCGATGCAGAGATATGTGCTCCCAGGAGGCGGACGACATGCTTCTTCGCTCATCTTCTACACGGCTACTGATGGTACCATATTATGGATTTATTGTGTACTAATCCACCCTCGCTCACTCGGTTGATGATTGATGATTGATGATTGTTAAAAAAAGGCTCTTTTTCAAAAATTTGACAGAAGACTATTTTTTGCACGGTGCATTTTGCACGAGTGTACACAGTACACGAGTGCCGGAGCACGTCGCAAGTATATGTACTAATTCCTGTGCACAATATCGCTGAAACAATCGCCGGTTTGTATTTTGCACTGTATTCTGCAGCTGTATTCTGCACTGGAATGAGTACAGAAGAGAACGAACATAACGATGGCAATCACAACCAACAACACTACACCTCTCCTAATAATGGCCGGATGTAGGGTGAACAGAACATAATATCGAATAGTAGATTAGGTAGAAGTCCATTAAAGAGCTATAGACTCGACGTTATCGAACCAACCTTAATTGGAGTCTTCATATGCCGAAGTCACAAGTTGAAACGTAAAATGTGGACAAGCAGCAGTTAACAGCCAGACATGCCTACAACTGCAACAACAACTTGGCGTTCTCCGCTGTCTATCCTGATAGGTGCCAAGCGTAACGATGATTCTGATTTAGAGCTACGCGAAGATTGCCTCCTTAGCCCACCACCGCCACCACCGACTACACCTGGTGCTGAGACGGCATACATTCCTTTCAATTTCTTTGGCTTGAGTTCTCCTGCACCTGATAGAGCTCATCCTCCACTGGGTGCCTTTCCTCCTCCTATCACTACACCATGTGGCGAAAGAGACAATTTAATAGACAATCACGATAACAACAATGACTACGAATATAAAGCAACACATCCATTTTACAATAGAGTTTCACTCACAGATCCTAGCGGTGATGAAAATGACCTGGAGGAAGATAATAATCACACACACACGCAACAAAATTCGGAACAAATAACAGAAACTGACGAAACTAAAGAAAACAAATGGTTTAGACAAAAAGCAATCATTGGCACGACATTTAACTTCACAAACTCAATCATTGGTGCGGGTGCAATGGGTCTCGGGGGAGCTTTCGCTGCTAGTGGAGGATTGATCAGTATCCTATGTCTAATTGGATTTGCCTATCTCACGAAGCTTAGTCTCGACCTCATTGTTGATTTAAGCAGCAGCCCAGAAATTATAAATAGAGCAAGATGCAATACAGACAGTGGTGACGACAATTCCGATACAAGTTCCTACTATGATGCTCCAAAGTTTAATGAATTCAATGGAGAGAAAGAGAAGTATTCTGAATCAATACAGAGATGTGATGAGAGAGGCGAAGGAAGTGTTGGACAACAATACAACAATTCAACTCCACAAACAGAAAGTGACTCGTCTCCACTAATGGCTCAGGAGGAAGGCATAGAATCAAAAAATGAACCAAATGACCACTCCAATGGTCATCCGCTATTGTTACCACACGAAAGGGAGCGCTATGATTCCTTAGTCATGGATCTAACGCAACCAAAGCCATTTTCTCCATTACTCATGAACATTAGCACCGACAATACGCCACAACCTGATTCTCTGACAAGAAATAGTGACATTCACGGAAAACCAACAGCATTTGTACCTCCCTGTACATATGAAGAGCTGGGTAAAGCAGCATACGGCAGTTATGGAAGGTTAGCGGTGCTCGTTGCAAAGTTCTTCTATTCATTTGGATGTCTCATAGCATATGTTGTGGTTGTAAGAGACAATTTTGGTCCAGCTATGCGACGAATCATGAATAGCGACAATGGCAACTGGTTGAACGATGACAACTTTTTGGCGTTTTGGGTGAGCGCTCTAGTCATGCTTCCATTGTCATGCCCTCGGACGATGAAGCCGCTCGCAAAATTTTCTTTCGTCTCAGTACTATCGATAGTGTTCTTGGTATTAGTTGTCATCTACCTTTACTTTTCATGCGCAAATCCGCATCCAGCAGAAGATACATCGTTTTATACAAATTGGATCGAGATAAGATGGGGGTTCATTGAATCGCTAGGAACTTTTGTCTTCACTTTTGTGTGTCAACACACTGTCAATCTAGCATATGAATCGCTCCCACAATCAATACAAACACCACAAACTTGGCGGAAAGTATCTACCTATTCAATAACGGTGGCCACCGAATCGAGTTTGGCAATTGGGATATTTGCGTATCTGACGTTTGGATCACAAACACCAGCAGATGTGTTGATGGGCTACCCTTCCGACTTGACTCTTGCAAACATAGCAAGACTATTGCTGTGTTTGACAATGATTCTTACATTTCCGCTACCATTTCTTACTTGTCGAGAGATGATGGTGCTCATTCTAACTGATGCTCACGAGTTTTACCACCTAAATAATTTACAACGATACAACATTTGTCGGCCTTTTTACAGAGGGTATAGAATCATCAGGAGAAAGCTTCGGACTTTTATCTTCAAACGAAACGAGTCTATCCAGCAACAACCAAACAATGCAGACGCAGATGATGAAGATGAACCGACGGTTGAAATGCAAGAACCTCGAACACGATCTGTTCCTTGGTGGAAATTAACAAGAGGAAGGTCCCAAGCAGTCGATGATGACCTCAAAGATGAGTGGTGGGATGGAGTCAACGAAGCCCTTCTATCAGCACGAGATGAAATAGTTACAAGTATTGGAGGAGAAAATAGAACAAGGAAGATAAGTGTATCTCCTTTATCCAGTCCTGCTTCGTCAGTCTCGAGCGAGCTATCGGCTGAGTCAACTACCACCAATCCAGTCGCAGTTGTCCCAGCTCCTCGTTGGTTACTTCCAAAGAGTAATGGAAGACAGCTTGTCCTAATTTGGCACGCATCTCTGACATATTTCCTGTGGATAGTGGTGACGGTTTGCGCAATCAAAAGTCCTTCGTTAGGTGATGTTTTGGATTTAGTAGGTGCCTTCACGGGTACACTTCTTGCCTTTATATTGCCAGCTCTCTTTTCGTTTAAGCTTAGAGGACACAGCCGACAATCATTTGCAATTTTGGTTGTTGGTGGAGTCGTTGGTTTGCTTGGCACAGCCACTTCGTTCGTCAAATTCATCAAGGATGCCTAAAACCATGGAGAACTGTTTAATTGTAATTATATAATAGCTGTAGACATATTACTACCACACCGACTGTAACTTCAAATGGATTCATGCTTCAACTACGTACTAAAATTCGTCCGAATAGCGAATCAAGATTCCTTTCAATTGTTCATCACCAGGTCGAGTGCCATCAATTTCACTAGCAAACTTTCTTAATTCAGCCGCCAACAACTCTCTTTGTTGCACTGTATATTCAGGGATGTACCAACCCTCATCCAAATGTTTCTTCTTCTCAGACATCGCAGCTTGATATATATGCTTGTACCAAATACATGCCATAGAATCTCCAGCATATTGGACTGGAAAGCCTTCTTCTTTCAACACATGAGCAAAACCTTTCACTAGCTCCAAACCTTTTGTTTCATCCAACCATTCTTCATGTGGTAAGTACATTGCAACATGATATGGATTCATATCTCTCCATTCTGATATGAATGCTTTCCATTCCTGAAATAAAGGAGAGTGTGTTGCATTCCCAACATATTGATCTCGAAAATCAATCCATTCCTGTTTTGCTACTTGGCCCTTTACATTATGATATTTCTCTGCCTTCTCTTGATGATAGCTCGGAAATGGAGAAGACGACGGACAGACGCCAATAGATTTCTAGCCTCCGAGAGATGTTCTGATAGACAACCAGAAGAAGAGAAAGATTTTAGAATTTTGAACTCGCTGCTTCGGCTACAGCCTACAGCTGCCACAACAACATAAATGCGCACCAATGATGAATAATACAAATAGTAATAACACCTAAACCACCCTGAGGATCCCCCGCAGCAAGATCCATGGTCAAGTGCAATGTCCTCTTGGCATCAAGAAAATAGTAATAATCCGCAGCCATTGCACCAACATCATCGAAATAATACTCAACACACTACCAATGATGATGATAATAATGATTATTATTATAACCAACCTCCACAGCCCCCTAACCCCCCTCCACCGCCATCACCAGGCCGATCATCCAATCACAGCGATGATTGGATGGATGAAGTATCCACTTATGTCCAATCAATGTCATTATTGTCAAGCCCTTCGAAACGCTCCCCGAGTCTTTCCAGTGCTCCATCGTCAAAGGCTCATCACTCGCCCAATCATTACTCTCCTCCCAACCGTCAGTGTGAAATAGAGGATATGGAAATACTTCTAACTCCAAAAGAAGGATCCCAAGAAGATTTTGATCGGAGATATGCTGCTGCTGCAGAAGCCAGAGCCGCCAAAGCCAATCGTTCCACGAAGCATTCAATCCCAGCATTCCCAGCTAAGGGCGCTGGGCCTACTTCTACTCCTTCTCACGGTGGTGCAACAGACACGATGAATAATGGGGCAATTGATGGAAGCCGTCTCAGTTATACTCGCTGGGATGAAGAGGTAAGAGATTATGTTTTTTATGTAATGATGATTTATGTTTTTAAACTTTATAGATGATGTTAATGATGATGTTGTTGTCTCTCGCCTTCCCTTTGTGTCATTTTTACTTAGGATTTGTCCCGTGCGGACCAACGTACTGATCGTATTCTAAAATTTGGATCGAGTCCTGAGCGAGCAAGACGTGAAGAAGCTCGACGCAAGCAGCATCATGCAGACGATGATTCTACAATGCTAGTAGATAAAATGCCTGCAGCAGCAACAGCAGCAGCAGCAGAGGCTGCGTGGAAATCTCCAATCGATGCACAGGGCTTTTCTATATGGGATCATCGTAATTGCAATGGATTTGATCCTCAATTAACACCTTTAGCAGCAACAGGGATTAATAATTGGTCATCTCCTCTTGCTCATCATGCTGTCCCTCCTGTTGTTGCTCCTACCGCTGCTGCAGCTGCAGCTGCTTCCGCTGATAGGAAGAGCCACCACGCTGAGGAAATGCAACAACTGCGTAAATTGTTGGCTGAGAAAGAAGAAGAGTTGGATGAGGTGAGGGCTGAATTGATGCAAAAATTATTGGAAGCAGAACGGGAAAAGGTAAGTTATTGCATCATATTAGTGACACCTATCTGTCTCGTCTCACACACTCACTACTTTACCCACACCTAACATACCACACCATTGCTCGAAGAGAGAGTTACGTGAACAGATAAATGAACTGGAACAACAGGTACATCAGCTGCAACAACCGCCGCCGCCGCCGCAGCAACAGGAGCAACAACAGCCGCCGCCGCCGCAGCAACAGGAGCAACATCCGCAGCGAGCAATTCAACTACCTGCAGTTGATGGGTTGATTCAATCCTCATCTCTCTCCCCTGATTTCAATTATTCTGCCTACTCCATTGCTAAACTGCCATTTGGCAAAAAGGTTGCTATGACAATCAAACATCTTAGTCAAAACCATGGCATAGAGAATCTCTATCTCCCATTTGACAAAGTCACTGTTTTCGGAAAACCGTCCCTTGGGGGAGCACGCGAATCTGTGTACATTGATTGTAATCCCTATGACTGTAACAAAGAGACCTGGTTTATAGAGGATTTAACCCACTTCTCAATAGTCCATGAGTGGTCAAAGGGATCAAGGAAAAACCGCGTGCGTGCTGTTGTTGCTATCGCGTACACCTGTCCTGATGAGCTAGTGACAGAAGTGAAGAAAGTTCTCCATGAAGCATTTAACCAACTGAAGATGAAGTATGAGACATTTGAGTCGTTCCGCTCCACAGAAAACAGTGTGATTAAGGGCCAGATGATTGAACTACTACGAGGAGAGGAAATGCAGAGGGAGCTGGTGGCCTGTGGTTGTACTCGTCTTGATGGGACGCAAATGACATCCAAGTTATGGAAGCTATTGACCTACCAAATTGCTACGGCAGACCGCCAAGCTCTTGCTAAGACAAAAAATCTTAGTCATGTGCCTCTACCATGTTTATGCCTCAATCCAGAGTGCACGAGAAAACGTCAACCATGTCGTCCGCATTCCACATTCATGGTATCAGGAGACTGTATCATTCACTCCTTGAATGTTCGTCAAAGTAGTCTTGGTCCCAAATTTGACAAATATGATGATCCAATATCCATGGATCCTGATATGTCAAAATCAGAAGGTCATTTATTCAACTCAAAAATGACCCCAAAAGTTCGTGCTGCTATCCCTGGATTGCTGTGTGGTAGTCCATTTGGGAATGCTGTACTTCAAAAGGTTATTGATGAAGCAGAAGGAAGTCACAAACTAGGTTACAAGAAGAAGCACCGAACATCTGCTATTGACAGGTTATGGGCAGAATATGGACCAGATAGTGATGATGAAAAGTCGGTGACTAAACAAATGTTGAAAGGAGCTATACACCAACTTGTCACCTTCCAGGAGACAGTAGAAAAGGAGGTTGCTGCTCTGGGACTCAACCCTCATGTTTGTTATTATGTTTCTGATTGTAGCAGGGTTGAAACTTCTTCAACACGGTTAAGGATAGCCAAAGATGAGCAGTATGCATGGATCAAGAGAGAGGATTCAATTCTACGGCAGCGACATAGCGGAGAGACGTGGAGAGATAAAGTTCATGAGGGGTATGATGGCTTTAATCGCAGGAAGCTAGCAACAGTTGTTTTGGTCATCCCAGCTCAAAATGGCATCCAATCTCGGTTGATAGAGAGCTATATTTACAGATTCATGTACTTCACCAACCCTGGAAGTGTGTTGAATCAAGTGGATATAGGGAATGCTGTTGAATTGAAGTCGTATCCTTGTGTGACTGTCACAGCTGTTCTTGTGGGTGAAGGGATGGCGAAAGGGATGCTTGCTCTAAATAAAACAAGTAGGAGGGCTACGAGGCGAAGGTTGAAAGAGAATATGCCAGAAGGTGTTGCTCTCTTTGTTTATCCAGAACATCGCAATGGATCAAAACATGATGCAAATGTTTATGATGATGTAAGTGATGGAGGTGATGAGAAGAAAGAGTTTGAAGATTGGGAAAATGATTGGGATTGAGTGGATGGGGATGTGGGTACTGCACAGCAAGACAGGATTCTATAATGTAAACTAGTACATCTCATGAATATGAAAGATAATGGTGTTAGCCCTAAAGATCTTTGGCACGGGCTCAAGCCGAGACTCGTCGAAGCCCCATGGGCAAAAGGCAAAACTGATTGCTTCAAGTTGTCACGTGATGGCAATAAGTTTCAAGGATGAATCTTGAGCGAGGGAGCAGCTCTTGTTCCCGGAGAATCGGCGACGTCAGTCGATGATTACTCTTCCCCAGCGGTATTGGGCGCTCTTCCTCGAGTACAGTCTAACATTGGATGATGCACCATTGATACNTTACTCTTCCCCAGCGGTATTGGGCGCTCTTCCTCGAGTACAGTCTAACATTGGATGATGCACCATTGATACCGGGACCATCTGGTTTAAGCCAAATGAATGATGCAATAGATGAACCATAAACGTAACTTACCTCTGTTCTAACTTAATAAGCAATCTATACCCCAACATTAACTTACTTGATCATGGCCGCCAGATTGTTGCATTATGTAACTCCCCCCCCTCCCAAACCTTTGACAACTTCTGCTCAAGACAATTGCCAGTCGGCAACAACAAGATGATGATGACAATGATGTTTGTTGTTGTTGATGATGATGATGATGTTGTGATGTACAATGTACGATGACTAGATGATAGTGTACGATGAGATGATGTGATGCACGATGACCATGATAACTTGACAATGCAAACAGACAGGGTGCAGGTAGAGATTGGGCGTCTCCACTACTTTCCATCTATCTGCTTGTCGATCGAGACATGCAACACATGCTTTTGTGTAATGAAGGATGAACTATTTCGCATGTTACACCATCGAAACCACTCTTTATATTGAGATTATGGCATCGTTTTAATGTCTTTGATGACCTATAATACAGTTTTGAAGGAGATGGTAGACCAGTCAACTCTGAGAGAAAATTCTTGAACCAATCGGTTTCTGCTGTCCGTGGCAGAGATGTTGGATAGGCAGGCAGCCAGAGCGGGTTGTGCAGTTTGTCACCTATTGAAGCTGCATCAGAATTTGTTGTTATTGCTTTGGGCTGATCTTCTATGCAATGACTCCAATCAGAAACATCTTCTTTGGCTAACTGGCTTGCAACTGCGGTGGAGTTATTATTGTGTATCAACAAGTATTCGCCAGCCGGGCGTGTCACTACACCGGTGTAGAACGCTATGCTAAGACATACCAACAGTAACCGAACAAATACGTATCCAACGGAGACGACAGAACGTCTTCGGGACGCTGGATTGATGGCAACCATAGCGTCTCTCCTGGTCTCTGTCAGGTCTCTGTCGCTGTCGCTTCTGTCTCCGTGTAGCTTCTTATCTTCTTTGTTTGCTTTTTGCTGTGCTTGTGGCTGTTTCAGCACATTTGTGCCGGTCCCGAATAAATGTCGGAATTAGTACAAACAAGCTTCTACACGCGACTTAATTCAAAAAAGGATGGACGCACTGTGCTTGCATTGCCGTTGCCGTCACGTTGATAACAAGGAGCATATATAAATCGAAACATGGTGGACTTTATCATCTCCAACAACCACCAACATGACAACGATAACTTCTTGTCTCCCGACGAGCTCCTCAGCGCACTTAACGAGGGTATTTTGGAGTCAATAAAGTCCTCTGGCGCTTCCCTGCCGTCATCNGCGCACTTAACGAGGGTATTTTGGAGTCAATAAAGTCCTCTGGCGCTTCCCTGCCGTCATCAGCATTGTCAAAATCACATCCCGTCCAATGCGAATGGACGGAGTACGCTACTGTGTCTTCATCCAGCCCCGAAGGCGGTGAGGGAGACAATAATAATTCTGCGAGGAGCTGCCCTATCATTAATGATTTGCGACAATTCTTTCCCAATTACTTGGATGGGAGTGAGTATGATACAAGAGGTCGACCATTGATCTATGCTGCATGTTTTGGTCTCCTGATGTCATGCGGCGACAATGAAGCTGCTGCTGCTGCTGCTTCGTCCACAAAAGGTGACAAGACCCCTCTATCAACTTTTCTTTCAATCGTCTCCTTTTTAATGAATGAAGTTGGAGCCAACCCCAATCAGCCAACAGAAACTCCCGGTGCATGTCATAGACCTCCCTTGCACCTAGCTGCACGTTCATGCCATCCTGCAGCTGTTAGGGCGTTGATAGATGGTGGTGCAGCGGATGCACGTGATGATGAGGGATGGACTGCACTCATGGCATGCTGCATGGCTGACATTCCATCTGCTGAGAATGGTGGCCCACTGGTTGAGGATCGAGTGGAAACTATGAAGATCTTATTGAACGAAATAGATAACACAAATTATGTCAATGCAATGAACTGGAATGGCCACAATGCGCTCCATATGGCATGTACAGGATTGAATTATGAACTTATTAAGTGCTTACTAGAAACTGGTGGAGCTGATGCTACGATGAAAACATTGTGGGGGCAGAGTTGCATATGTTTAATTCAATGTGCGAGTGAAGAAAAGTCAGAAGAGGCAGCTAAAAAGAAATGTGAGGCGTTGATTGTAGGCCACTTGGAGAAGACTGGACAAATGGAATCAATCCGTCCCTTTTTGGAAGAGGAACGAAAGATTATCAAATTGATGAGTTTGGCTGATGATATTCTCATACCTGCATCAAGAAGGCCAGAGTGTACCGCAGAAAAGCCGAAGCTTAGACTAAATGGCGCAAATGCTCAAGACGAACGGGTCGTTATTGCTCTGATGAAGTATCTGGGAATGGATCCAACTGCTCTGTTTCAGAGAAATGATGACAATCTCTCTCCAGTGGACGGGAATATTTATGCAGAAATATATGCAAGAGTTATGGACCTTATTCCAAAAGCTCTTAGGAAAGTGTACCGTGACCATCCTACCGATTTTGAACGTGAGATCGTCGTGGGTACAAACTACAACATTCGCGACATGGCAATTGAAGCTGTGGAAGGAGTGCGTCATGTTGATCCATCGAAGATAATGATGCTTTCCTTTCACGTTTTCAGAGAAAGAGGTATGGTTGCAGAGAGAATGTCATTATTTACAGACTTGGTAGTTGGTCCTCTCCAACGTACATTTTCATTTGCTGTTCCTGGCGATGATACAGTGAAGGAAATTGTGTCTTACGCACCAAGCATCGTAGAAATGGGTGCAGGTACAGGTTATTGGAGTGAGATGCTAAGCAGGGCAGGAGCAGATGTGGTAGCATATGATATGAAACCATCCTCAGAACAAGATGACAATATATATGTTGGCAAACAAAAATACTTTCCAGTACAAGAAGGAGTGGACTCTACAGTGTTTGTTGACAATAACACTGAAATTGTGGACCGTGCATTACTTATGGTATGGCCCAACAACCCAGATGATGTAGACAACCCTCACTTGAGGAGAGAAGATGAACCGGAGTTGCCGCCTATCTGGGATATTGATTGTGTTCAAAAATACTATGATCTAGGCGGTCAAACTGTAATATATATCGGAGAAAGGGAGGACAAAATCAAGGTGGCAGAAGATGCAGTTGCTTCAGATTGTGGGTTCTGTGGAAGTCGCAAATTTCAACAATTCTTGTTGCAACATTTTGATTTGGTAGCTGAAATTCAATGTCCACAATGGTGGATGAAAGAGGACGATGTTACTGTGTGGAAGAGAAAGCGATAAAGCTTTTCAATCTTTGCATGTTTTATTTTGATCTTGCTAATTATGGATAGGTGGCATATTGTATTAGTGTATGAACTTTTTTCCTCTCTAGAGAGATCATCTTATTACTGCCCACAGCATCTTCATGGTTGTTTTCCGCCCAATTGGGCAAGGGCGCCTCCCATCAAACCATATACTGCGGCACCGATAAAGCCAGGAGGGAATCTGCTACCATAAAGGACGTAGGGGTTCACAAAAGGAACGCCCATCACTCCACGCGAGACTCCAATGTAACCCATTATACCCGCAGAAGCGACGTTGTGCAGTGATGATCTTCTTCCGTGAATAGCTTCCATTGGGCAAATCATGGCATGATATGTCCACAGCCCACCAGCATAAATTCCCCACATTCGTAATGAGAGAGGTGCACCCTGAAATTATATAAAGTGTTAGTTGCGTTGCTGATGAACAGGCAAAGATGACAGGCATGTGATAAGTATTTTAGTTACCTGCATGGCATCAAACCCATGGAAGATGCCCCCCATCACGGCACAGTGTGGTATCGGATCTATCAGGCATGGAGCAAAGTGCCTTGTATTCATGGTAAACGCAGCACAAACAAGGCCAATAGTGAAGGCAAAGGACTGGCAAAGGATAACTTGCAACGCTTGCCTGATTGCAACAAAATGTTGACAAGTGTGTGAATGAAAGGTGCCTCGGCACTCGGCAGGCCGTCGGCCCACGTCCCAAACAAGCACCAAAGCCAACACCTCACCACCTCGACGAATGACGAATGACGAGCACTTTCAACGCACCACAATTTTTTAGTTGTATGGTAGTTAGAAGCAACCATGGGAGGAGGATCCACAGCAAAAGAGCACCCAATAGAATACTTCTGCGCTTCAACATTGGCAGCAGTTTTGAACT
>JALLBI010000378.1:0-15820 GCA_036940125.1 Mediolabrus comicus
CGATTGATCCCCATCTTGACCGCACACTCCTTAATTGTATATTCTTGTCCATCGTGCAAACCATACCGTAGCCGTATTAGCTCTAATTCACGTTCATCCAAATTGCGTACAAGTCCGGCGACCAAGTCAGCCTTGAGTTGTGCACGTTCGGCCAAGTCGGCATCTTCAAAGAAGAATTGGGTTGACATTAGTGCCTCCTGTTTCCGACCGTCAGCGTATCCAGATCGGGTAGAGGTAGTATACTGGTAGTCAAGACTGAGAACATTGCCCACGCATTGCATTCGTCGGATGGATTCCTGCACACGCTCCTTTTTCATACCAAGTTGATTGGCCAACTTATCCACGGATGTTTGAGATGTAGACGCTTTCTTCTTCTCCCCCCGCCCCTTCTTGGCAACTTGCAGCTGCTTCTCAGGAGAAGGAGTTGCATCATCACCATTGTTACCAGCCTCCTTCATATCATCCCACCCCCTTCGGATCTTATTCCAAATAACACGCTCTCTCGAGGACACGGTAACAATACTATCATCCAAATTCACATTGGATAAGACACCCTTAATCCAAATAGTTGCATAGGTTGAAAATCGTAGACCCTTCTCTGGATCGAACAATTCTGCTGCACGAATCAACCCCAATGAACCCTCCTGGACTAACTCATCCATCGTTGCCTGTCCCCTATGATGTTTGAATGCCTTACGTCGATACTGATTGTTGACCACGGCATGAACCAACCCCATATTGGAACTAACCAACTGTTGTTTGGCCGTGCGGTAATCACTCACGGCACGACGTAATTCAGCTGAGGTAAGTCCAGCCAATTTTGCCCAATCACGTTTACTTAGTGGTTCTTGATGTGTAGCTTCATATTCAGCCTTGAGTTTATGAAGTTGAACACCTTTTTGAATTGTTCGGGCAAGTTCATACTCTTGATCTCTCGTTAATAGATCTGACTTCTTATTGGCAGATGATGATGATGGCGATGATGAAGATTTGGACTTTTTGCTGTTTGATACAGTTACCGACTTAGCCTTGGCACGTTGTTGTTGTTGTTGATTATGAAGATGCTGCCGATCAGTAACCAACACCTTGGTAAGTCCATCAGTAGTTTCCTCCATCAACTCGGCACGTGCACGACGCTTCCTTGCCTCATCTTGTAACAATAGTTCCATATCAACATCTGGTCCCTTGGAATTTTTAACATTATCGACTAATGATCCAGGCTTTAAATTTTCATGAATAATGGAGGAAACAGACATGTCTTCCTCCATGAATCGATCGTATTGTTCTGCCAATTGTTTGTTGGAGAAGCTAGTAGTGGCGGAGGTGGCGCTGCTACTGCGTTTAGTGCTCTCAACAGAAGTGGAGGCAGCGGCCACGGCCATTTCCAACGAACCATTGGTATATGAATCATCAAACAAGGCCGCGCTCCAGGCATCATTATCCAAAGAGGGTTGGAGGGCATCCAGAGTTGACTGGGGAGTTGATGTTAATGTTGCCGCGCCGCCATTAATTTTGAGTTCACGAATCATGCGTGCCTGATCAACAAGTGATCTGGCAGCACTTAAATTATTATCTAATGTGGCAGGTGCTGAGAATGCAGCCGCAACAGTTATGCTTGAGACGATGGACAATGATGACAGAGTGACAATGATGGTGGTCATCATGGTGGAGTTTCGTCGTAATTTTTTGTGGGACGAGCATTCATTATTGATGCTGACATTGCATTCAATTGCATTTTGATTTTGCAAGTGCTGCGGTAGACAATTTGTCATCATGGCCGACGAAGAAGTGCACGATGATGATTCACACGAGGAATGATCCATGTTAGTTGTTGTTGACTGGCGTTAAAATAATGTTACTGTGCCGGCATAGCTCATCGGAAGTCTATCGTGGTCGGAGTTTAGTTTTGGTGCGTCGATGGTGCACCAGCTGGTTTGTGACGTGTTCCTTTGTGCTTTTTGTGGAGTTGTGGACGAATGCCAACACGAAAACTGTACTCCCTTATTTCTTACACTAACAAATTACAAGGATGTTATGATAATAATGTTTACCCCCTACCTAAAAAATAATAAGAACAGTGTTAACCCGGTACTCAACCTGGCGCGCCGTCCTCCATCTCGTTCACCTCGCAATGACATCAACGTCGGCAAGCCCATGATCCGATAGGTAGGTGCAACCGAAGAGTGCTCTCTAGTGGCACACAACTTACCTGTGCATAGAGACATAAAGGTATGCATGTTTGATGCCTTGCAACCGAGAAGAATACACCGCACAACATATGCATAGAGACCTTTAATGCATACATAATAATGCAACATAACTCCCTACTTCTTCCGCTCCTGCAGCTAGCTGCTCTGCTAACTGCGACATCATGCTTCTCAGCATCGACAAAAACACTGCCAGTATCAATCGAACCACGTCGCAATGTGGCTTCACCAGACGATGAAAAACTACGAAATATGCAACAAATTCATAGACCAATTGTCGAATCATTTGTTCCATCGGAATTCAATCCACATCCAGCATTAACCAATAAGCATCTACAAACTATCTCGGGAGTTTTCTTACGAAAGAATTTAGATTGTGCTTACGTTACCAAGGGTGTTGGTGGCGTTACAAAAGTGTTACAAGAGATATCCTCAATTGTTGTTCCTACATCGAATAAAGTTATGCTAGGTGATGATAAGGCAATAGGTGATGATCCATCCAATACATTTTGGGATGAACGACAACGTATTACTACATCTTGTGAACAAGACTTTTTCTCAGTTGATATTAAGTATGCATCGGAGCGGAAAACGACATATCAGTCTGTAGTAAGTAATGGGTTGGTAATTATCATTCATGGCCTGGAGAGCAATAGTAATAGTTCGTTGTCAACTGATATGGCATCTGCATATGATGGATACGATGTTTGTTGTATCAACTTCCGTGGATGCTGTGGAAGTGGTCCGAATAAATCGTTGGGAGGGTATCATCTTGGATTTACTGATGACTTACGTCACTTTCTTAAGCTCATCAGTACGTTATGGGATGAGGAGCCATTGTTTGACAAGAGACCAATCTATCTCTCGGGTTTTAGTTTAGGTGCAAATGTAGTAGTAAAATGTCTTGGAGAGTTGGGAGATGCTGCATTGACATTGTATAATGTGCAAGGTGCTGCAGTGTGCGGAGCACCTTTCGATGCGGAACGCAATGTAAAGCAGCTCGATTCTCCTGGATTCAACCGTGCGATATATAGCGGAAATTTCCTCAAGACACTGAAGAAACGTGCTCAATTTCAATTAGAACAGCATTGTGATGGTGATCCTAACACGAATTTGTTTGACTATCAGGGAGTTATGGACGCAAATACTGTTGCAGAGTTTGACAATGGTAAGTCATTTTGGGTGATGTTTGTTTCTTTTCTGCTCTGTAGTTGGCAAATTATTCTAACCCCCAATCTTCTACTTGGCTCACTTTTGCGCTTTAAGCATTCATCGCACGTATATATGGCTTCCAGGATAATATAGATTACTATCGCTGCTGTTCATGCTACTACTATTTACCCGGTGTGGCAGTGCCATTATACATTATTAATGCTGAAGATGATCCATTCTTCGACCCCTCCTTCTTCCCAATCCAAGAGAGTGTTGATGGAGGCGCCCTTGCACCGATAAAAATGGTTAGGACTGAACATGGTGGACATCTCGGCTTTATGTTCCATCAGCTGGAAGAAAACGAGAACAAACATAATAAGAATGCATCATGGATGCCACTAGAACTGTCTCGCTTCATTAAACACGTTGGTGACTCCAGAAGTCCATAAAGTATGGTGACTCTCTGTGACGGGTTGGAGATAAAACGGGTTGGGTGTTACTACTAACTTACAAGTAACTATGTAACACAGATAATAATGTATCGTGTAATTTGAGTAATCGAGACTCATCCATTCTAAAGAGGTGATCTCAAATACTGATGCTCGCAGAGTTGGCTCATATTAGGGCGAGTGTGTTGATCGTAAGCAAGTGAATCGCGTATAAAAGCTTTTGCACCCTCTGATATTGCAGGCTTTGAAGGGAAGTGAACTTCCGTAGCGTTCAACATGGTTTGATTGCGCAAGATGTGATCCTGTGACTGTCCATCTCCAAACGGACGCCTTCCAAAGAGCATTTGGAAGTAAATAACCCCAATTGACCACACATCCACCTTGTTGCTTATTCTCACGTCTTGATCAATGAGAAAACATTCTGGTGGTAAATACCAATATGTTCCAGCACCCTGACTGGTAAGTTCCATGCTATCGCCAGCATCCGCAGTATCCACGATTTTAGATAACCCAAAATCGGTTATCTTAGCGTTGCCATGTTCATCAAACAATATGTTGCCAGGCTTCAAATCGTAATGAATAATACCCTGGCGACGTCCGTCAGCAGATGGCGAACTCAAATACTTCATGCCCGACAACACTTGGAGTAATATCGCTCGAGCATCACGCTCGGGTAGCCTCCCCCGGTCCTTCAGCAATGTATCAAGATCTGTACCTTTACAGCATTCTAGCACAGTAGCAAAAGAATCAGTATCAATCTCGAAGACACCGTAGAGAGAAACAATGCGTGGATGCCTTACGTCGCGATGGATCTCATACTCGCGGCTAACGTGCTTTGTGTAGTTCTCTTTCTTGGCATCAGACCAAGATGACTCAAGTTGGTGTATTTTTACTGCCACGTGCTGCATGTCTATCAAGTCATAAGCACGCCATACTTCCGAAAATCCACCCTTTCCCAAAAGGTTCATTAGTACATATCGATCATCAAGCTGGAACAGAAAAAATCAATCAGTTAGTTACCATACACGGACACTATGATCGCTTTTAATATGCAAACGTGATGGAATACGCTCAACTCACCTTGTATTTCAGCCTAAACTTGGAAGAATCTTCGCTGGCAACCCTTTTCANTGATGGAATACGCTCAACTCACCTTGTATTTCAGCCTAAACTTGGAAGAATCTTCGCTGGCAACCCTTTTCAAAGCCCTAACATGAGCTTGTTTCTCTATTTGGAGCGCTCGTTCTTGTTCATTTAACTTAGCCTCTTCGCGCCTCACTTCATCTAAATGCATTTTGATTGTTTCATTTGCTTCGAAGCGATCAAACTCATTCATCATAGAAAGAGCAGACTGACTATTGGAGGCTTCATTTTCCAATATTGTATCAGTACTCTGATTCGTATGTTGTGACGCTCTGGCCTCTGGTTCAAGGGAAGTCTTAGACAGTTCCTCTCTACGCCGTTCTAGAGCCTCCCTTTTCTGCTTTAGCTCCGCCTTGCGTTGCTTCACTACAAGTGGATCATGCCCATCTTCCCAATGATCATGAGACCTCAAACCGACACGAGAACTAACCAACCGCCCAAGACGTGCCCCGTCACTTGCAAGTTGTTGTCGCAATTCCTTCGCCGCACGGATACTCTCCTCCCGGACGAGAGTCTCTATAACATTCATGGCCTTGGTGGCCTTTACATTCGTTTCGCGACGGACTGATTCTAATTCCTGTTTCATGCTCTTTAACTGCCGTTGTAAATTTGTGCTTATCATGGTTTGATTATTTCGGATAGAATTGTTTCTAGCATTGGCATCCTCAAGTTGTTTTTGTAGTTCCTCAATCTTGCCACGCAAACGTTTATGTTCAAGTTGTAAATTGGCTGCTTCAGAGCTTGAACCATCCTTACTGCCACTGGATTGTTTCTTTGTCGTACGTGTCGGGGATGTAGCATCTTGAGGTGCCTTTCTTGGTTGTGATTGTGCAGAAGAGGACACATCATCAGTAGCATGTNGGGGATGTAGCATCTTGAGGTGCCTTTCTTGGTTGTGATTGTGCAGAAGAGGACATATCATCAGTAGCATGTTTCTCCTTCGTCGAACCAGCAACCTTAGCACTTGCAGGTGCCCCACTGTCCTTACCCTTCTTTTCTCCATCATTATTTTTGTTTGTTGTAATTCCAAAAAATGAATGTAGTGATTTTTGATTGGCAGACTTGTGCTCCTTCTTGGATTGTAAGGCAGGTGGGGATGACAATTGCGATGGTTGAGACCTTGACGAAGGGTTGGAATTTGCCCCAAAATAAAAATGCATGTCACGAGATTCACTCTTAGATGCCACTTCAGACTGCTGATGCAGTTGCTGTTTTTGTGAGGGGGCACTCGCAGTCGTAGATTCAGACATAGTGGCAGATGCAGATGCAGATACAGCTTCTAACTTTTTGGCTTGTTCCAGCGGCTTTGTCTTTGTTCGCATTTTTTTACTCTGGATATCTGACTCTGTAGACATAGGTTGCTTTTTGGTATGGTGACGATCACCAATAGCAGAAGCCGGGCGTTTTGAGGGAGTTTTCTTCTTCTTTGAAGGTGGTGTAATGCCATTACCATCTAGTTGCTCCTTTCCAGGCTGAGGTGTACCATCAGTGCTGCTTTTATTTTTTGGCTTTAAATTTCCAGCGTGAACGGTCTGACATGACGATTGTGATACTTCACCATCATTTTCGAAGCTTACAAGAGGCTGAGATTTGCTGTCGTCATTGAAACTCATTGCTGAGCGAGGAGGGGTGTACTCTGAAGAGAATCTTGAAGGCTCAAAGCCGGTTGAGGACTCTACGCCGCCTTCGCCGCTGATTCTTGCATCTAACATATCAAGTTTGTGAGGGTCAATCTTCATATTTCCGAAGGAAGCATGGGATGCATTGGATTGTTCTCTCATGGTTCACCAGATGTTTGTTTTCAGGCAATAAAAAGTAAAGGTACCTTCTCTCCAATGACAATCTTTGTATCAAGCATTTGATAGACAGCAGCAAGAGGCCCTTTTTCTCAAGCTTGGCAGAATTTCTACGAAATCACACCGACAGCAACTGTAAGTATTCTAATTAGTTTGCTACTGGTCAAGGCTCTGTTAACATCAATAAACCTATGATGGTGCATGAGATGTTATGTTGTGCACAAAAAATAATATGAAAAGTGTGTGGATTTTTGACGTACGTGTTATCTACATAAGAAAGTTATACTTCTACAGGTATGGTCTCAATACATACAACAACAAAACAAAGACAGAGATGTTGCAATCAGTTCTTATGCTTAGAGAGTCCAATGGATGTGTCCCTCACTGACTTTCTCTTTTCAGTAACTCCCTTCTTCTTATGTGTAGGCGCATCAAGAACCTTTTCCAACGCCAAGTCAACTATCAAGACTCGGTCGGTGCCTCCCTCCTCTTCATCCCTGACCACTGTTGCAATGAGTGCGAGCTTCCGTGCTGTATTCATAGATCTAACAAATCCTGACATGTCGTATGCAGACGGTATGGGGTATACTAGGCTCTCATTCTTCTTCTTGTTACAAGTGTAAACTCGAAGACCTGCAAAGCTGTGTCTGTCCTCTCTTTTGCCATCATACAGTAAGAAGTCGCATCCAAATATTTCTCCACTTGAAATGTGTAGATTTGAGTATTGATTCAAATGTCGAAATACCAGATAGGAGACTTTGTCATACATCAGTGAAGGGTTGCGTATGAGCCCCAATGAATATTTGTTGTCTTGGAGTGTTGCAAGATCATCATCTGCAGGTTGTGACGCCACCACTGCCTGGTTTAAGGTTATACCATTCTCTTTACTTGTGAACAAAGAATCAGGGCAAAACCTATTCCATAGCTCAGGGACTATCCTGTATGGCATTGGCCGCATATCTTCTTTTGCTCGCAGCTCCTCAACAGGAACCATACTTTCCTTCAACTGATTGGCCCACTCACTAGTTAGATCTCGGTCAAATACTGTTTTGATGACATGCTGCTGTTGTTTCTTTTGGTGTAATGCCTCCATATCAAGTGCAACACATGTTGCAGCAGGTGACAGGATCGCAGGAGGGATGCCACTGCGCTCTCCTTTCAATGCAGCTAGTTCTTCGTCGATTTCATTATTTCTAGCAGGGACATACTCCTCTGAATTAATATCAGACGCAGCGAGATTAAGTTGGCTGTCATTTTTCGTAGTATCATGACATGTTTTCTTTTCTTTTTGATCTTGTCCATCTAATTCTTCTGGTTCTTCTACTTCCAGCTTTAGCTTCTTATTTCTTCGCTCTAGCCTTTTCAGCTTCTTTCTCTCACGTTTCGCCTCTTTTTCATCCTTTATACGCTGTTCATGCTCAATTCTGCGCTTCTCTTTTTCGGCATCGCGCTTGGCTCGAAGGAGTTTATATTTCAGCTCTCTCTTTTCTTGCTTTGACATTCTCTTTTCGGTTCCATCTGCATTTATTACTTTGAATGAAATCTCGTTTGCTTTATTATTGGTAGCGGCAACTGTAACAACATCTGCTTCATCATTGCATTCGAACAAGTCACTTTCTTTGTTATTTACACTAGGTAAACATTCATCCTTTACACCATCACATCGTTTCCGGTTGTTGCCATCGCGATGAGTATCATCTGATGTTTTTGGAACATCACTTTTGCTTGGTCTCACACGTCGAACACCAACATATGTTGTAGGTAGCCGAAGCGATGGATGATTTTCAAGCTTGTGAAGTAGAGATCCAGAATAGATCAGTGCTGAGTGAGAATAATTGGGTGGAGAAGAGGCCATGTTACTTATTGCCGCGGTAGCAGTGTAATGTCATGGTCACCACTACACTGGATAATTTTTGTTAGAGAGAGAGGTAGGTGTTAAAGAAAAGGACTCCCATTACCAATCACTCTCCGTCGCGCCTTCAATTTCATCTCAACCTACACTACCATAATATTATCTCGTTAGCAACAAGCCAATACCATCGTCAAAAACAACAAGCAACGAGATGGCTGACAACGATGATGCGCAACCAATTGTTGTACATGTCAGGGACATGACTGGAGAGGTGACGCTTTTCCGAATTAGAGTGAATCAAAGACTAGGTGTAGTATTCACAGCATATGCAAGGCGGAAGGGTATACCTAGGGATTCTCTCCGGTTCCTACTTGAAGGCTATGCTGTAACCCATATGGATACACCAACATCACTTGGATTAGAGGACGGTGACACGATTGATGCTTTTCTACAACTGGTAGGTATGATATCAACTTTTACCTCTAATGCTACTGCAGATCCTCTCGTTCATTATTTGATGTTGACACCAGACGAGCGTGCAACAACTGCGGCGCCAATTGCAGAATTGAGAGCAAAGCAATCTTCAGAACGTGCGGATCGTTTTTTGACATATCATTTTGATGCGAATCCGGATGTGTTGCACGACTTACAGCGTAGACTTTTATGCACACTCTTGGATTTTGTATGGGAAGATACAGCAAGTAATCATCCTGCCAATAGAGTTGATATGAGGGTGACTCTAACTCCTGCGCAGCTAGAAACGGTACGTGTATTTTGAAGTATGTTATGACTTACATCAGATTATTGTGTTCATCCTCACACCACGCCTACCTTTTAGATTCTTGCACCGCTAGATGAGATTGTGGATGATAGGTATAACTCAGCGGGTCTTGATCAGAAGCTTTCTGAAATCTTTGAAAGCGTTCCAAATCATTCGGGGGACTACAAAATTGCACTTCGGATGACTTGTGGTCCAACAAATTCTTGCATAAACTTTCATTGTGATGGTATATACGCATTTTCGACATCACAAATCCCATTAAACCCAACTTCAGAGTACGAAGGAGGCGATCTCGTGTTCTTCAAAAATGACGAGCTTCAAACAGTTAGTCGTATCCCGGGATCTTTAGTTCAACATCCACCTAAAGTACTTCATGGTGTGACAAGTGTTTTAAGAGGCAAGAGAAAGAGTCTTTTTATTGTTGATAAAAGCAATGGGCTTGGAGAAGGTGGCGTCATTATCCTGGATCAAGACCATATTCGCGCTTTTGATCCAGATTCAGCATTGACTTCAATGATTTACGATGTTCTGAGAAGAGAACCAGAGTACTTTATCGAACGATACTTTGGGATTTAGCTAGGTGAGACCTCTTCTGTATTTTATTTTTAACGTATACACAAATACAATCAGTTATTTGTGAGTTTATGCCAACCAATAATAGTCTAAATACTAAGATTCAAAGACAAACCAAGATTTCCAGGACCAACCCCATTTGTAAATCCATTCGGCCCCAACATGGGAGCATATTCATCAGGCACACAACTCAATTGCAAATTTGCCCTTCCCTGTTGATAACTTCCCTGCAAGTTAAAGTTGGTATCTGGGATTCGGTATGCCACACCCACATTCCAAGGAGAAGATTGTCCATACAACTGCATCTGAAGTTGTTGAATCATCTGTTGTTGTTGTTGTAGGAATTGCATGGCAGTAGATTGTTGCTGTGAGGATTTCACTTGGGTTTCCGTTAGTTTTTTGTGTGTGGTGGCAAATTCAGACATTATAGATTGGAGGTGGGAACGTTCTGCGTCGTAAGTCCAAGCGGAGGATTTGCGTGTAGAGGATTCGGCGGCTCGGAGGAATTGTGAGTCGGCAGCAAGCATGGCTTCGTAGTCAGATGCATCTGATGCCTTTGAGGCTGATTTGTATGAAGAAAGAGCCTGTTCGCGAAGTAAAGAGAGCTGACGAAGGTAAAGAACTTGGAGGGGGGCATCAAGAGATGCTTCAAGCTCCTGGAGTTTACGTGCGTAGGCTGATGAAGAGGCCGATCCCTCTGATTCCGATGGTGCCGACTTGGCGTATTCTTCGATGGCTGCGCTACAGATTTCATCTGCCTTAGATCCAAAGTTTGGAATGATGGTACCCTCGTCAACTATTTTGCGACGAGCTTCTTCGATCTATGATCATTATTTTGGGTTACATAAGTGATGATGATTTTTGTTACAATATAGACATCATCATTCGTTGTGCATGCGAAACAAAATGAGCAAGAGACATAAAAGACCTATAATATCTTCAGACTACACAAACCAAACGAGAAACTCACCTTACTAGAAGCCTTGTCAATAACACTGGCTTTAATACCCTCAAATTTGGCTTCGTATTCATTGGCACCGCCCCGAATAGACAACACAAGTGATGGAGGAGCACTGACAGTGTTTCTAGACCTGGTGAAGGCAGATGATGTGCCCATGCACGAGATGGCAGCGATAGCAACTAGACAAGCCTTCATTTTAGATTGTATTTAAATAAATTTACTAATAGGTGAGATGGTGTGTGATAGCAATCTCTACTACACGCGTTGGTTTTGCCATTGTTGGCATCGGCCACTTCTACGTCCCTCAGTGCCACGTGTAAACGTGTAGCAATCTGTCACGCTTAATTATGACGCTACACTACTGTGTCAAAATGCTTGGACTAAAAAATCTTGAGAATCGAAGGTGTCACCATGAAAACAAACAGAACAAGAACACTTATACCACCATAAGTAGAAGCCAATAAACCACACCATTATAACGATAAATAATAACAAAGACCATGACGATCAGAAGACACTACTGCCTCACGGCTGCCCTTTTCATGCTTGCCCTCCTCGGCCAAACATGGGGATTTTCCACCTCCTCACAGAGAGTCTTCATTTCAACGCCTGCCAAAAACACAAATCGGATCGTTTCAGATCTTATGACATCTCAACCACATCTATTCACTTTGTCGCCCAAAACACCCGTCGATGAGGCTATTGCTACCCTTCTAACAGCGGGAGTATCGGGTGCACCAGTTGTGGAACATCTTAAGAATGCAAACACTGGTAAATCGGAAGATCAACTCGTTGGATTTGTTAGTTCTTTTGACTTCTTGCCTCGCGAGGAGAGTGGAACTCTTGTAAGCTTGGGGGATTTAGAGGATGGTGAAACAGGTGAGTAGTAGTTGTGTGCTATTGCAGGTGTAAAGTTGTCAGTCTTTTGTCTATATTCTGTCATATTGGTCAACTGACGTGATCCATTACATAATATAAATATACTTCTTCATTGTAGCAAGGAGAATTTTAGGCCAGACAGTAAAAGATATCATGACTCGCGATCCAGTAACAGTAACAACCAATGATTTGATGAAACATGCAGCTGAAAAGATGGCCAAGCATCGTTTGCATGCACTTCCTGTCGTTGATGCAAAGAGAGGACATCTCGTCGGTATTGTTACTGCAAAAGACGTTATGCGAGATGTTATGAGAACTGCTAAGCATTGCCTTCCTGCGGAGGATAGCTTCTCGCAAAAGATTGCGGATATTCCTGCTCCTTAATTGTCAATGTTTGTTTGGTAGCTTGAGACTGATAACATAATATTAGTAACACAGTGTTTTTCCTTTTGAAAATTCTAACTTATTAAGTGGTAGCATATGCAGTCATGGCCTCATTACAATGCCAACCCCCTAATCACTTGATTGAGAGTCTGCAATGGCCTTCTGAAAGAATGGTCACAGTTCGCCATTTTATTGTTGATATTAACCAATAGTTGCTGTACTACACCCCTAACATGTCTCTGGATGTTGGCATCAGTAGGGTCAATTGTAACAGCAACCTCTTGGAGCCATGCCAACAGAATCTTAAAATCAGCAGCATCGGTAGTTGACACCAAAATGGCACCCAATTGCTGCATTAGGCAGATCAAAATGGGTTGACTAATAGCGACTGAGTCTCCACCAAACACAACTGAACTATCAGCATTCTTACACACAAACAACGCAATTTCTCCATCTGATGCTGAAACAGCCTTGGTGAATGCTTCCTCGTATCTGTTGGACCGACATAGAGCAACTATTTCCGCCTTGATTGATTCCATTTTTGAGTTTTGTTGCGTTTGTTGCGCAGCTCCATTAGCCTTCCCACCTGATTTTACTTCTCCACGGAGCTCAGCAACTTCGTTAGAGAGAGTTTGGATGGCAACAGACATTTTCATCATTTGTTCAGTCATGGCTTCCAAGGAAGCAGAAGAGTTTGCATCACTTGCGGGTTTTTGTGCCGCAAGACCCTTCTCAACTGAGGATGATATTTGGACGAACATTTGACGCGTGGCAGATTCGTATGCTGGAATCATAACTTCTCGCATCACTTGATGGAGAGAGTTCACTATAGGAACTTGCATAGCAGCGACTGCCTCTTTAGCCGCCATTGCTGCACTTTCTTTCGCTTGTTTTTCCATTTTTTTCTCGAACTTGCCATCAGCTGCCAATGCACGTTGTACCGCCTTTTCTGCTGCCTTTTCGACGCCTTTCATGTTGGATTGGACAGCAGTCTCAACTTCTGCGGCCACGGCCTTTCTGAGGACAGCAGCCATTTCCGTCCCATGAGACTTCATATAAGAAGAGATCATATCTTCCAAACCAGCGCCGGAGCTTGAATCTGCTGCTTGCTGTGAAACAGACGGTGGAGCAGCTGGTATTTCATTTTTGGGTTCCTCTCGTTTCAAGATAGCAACTGGGGCTACGGGAGCAGCAGTCGTTTGAGCCTTTTTCGATGATTCCTTCTTCTTCTGTTTTCCTTTTGTGCCACCCTCTGCCTTTAGCTTTGTCTCATCCGATGATCCACTAAGAATTTGCATTGGCGATAGAAACTGTGAATCAGCAGTATCAGGAGGAGTAGGAAGCATTGTTGGGAATCCGAGCCCAGGAGGGGGTGTTGTGGACTTAGCTTTGGCTGCAACTGGAGGTGTTGGAGCTACTGGAACAGGTGGAGGTGATGCAGAAGGAACCGGAATTGGATTGGCAATCGCACCAAGCCAATTCGAAAAGGCGTTTGGCTCTTCGGCAGTGGCAGTAGGGACTACTGAATTGTCCTGTACATCACCGTCATCGACACCAGTGTGATTTGTTGAAAATTCTACGTCATCATCCATATCATACTCTTCTTCTTCGAAATCCTCAAATGCTTCTGCTTCCTCATCGCTAACTTCCGTCGGTAATTCAATTATTGTCACACCATTTGCTAGATCACCACGCTCTCTTCCACCAGCATCCTTACTGGGTGCTGCACACATCGCCGCAGACAACGTTAAAAGCTGAACTGCCTTACTTTGGATGCAGGACAATTCTACATCTTTCTCATTTACTACCGAAGCACCGCTCTCCTCCTGTGGCGCTATGCAAAATGAATAGACTGGATGAACCACATTCAACGTGTTCACATAATCAAACCCTTTCACTGCCACAGAAGAGGCGTCTTTCTTCCATTCAGTTTCGATGTGAAGTGCGTGCACACATCCTTTCTGCCTCTCGGCCAAGAGTAAAAACGAGGATGGGATTGGAGGACTGGACGATGATACAGGTGGGCGATACGGAGCGGGACACAACTCAACATTCACAAATGAGGAACCAACATCAGCCAATCTAAATACTCTCAACCTTTGAGGTGCAACACCATTGGAAGGAAACGAAGACCACAAACTGATTGTTTGATTCATTTCAGTACCCACAATAAATGGAGGGGTCAAAGCTTCTTTGGAGCCAATACATTCGTACTGCGACAAGAATAATGCTCTTGTAACCCTTTTATCATGACTCTCAACTACTCCAGACGTGACATCCAACTCATGAACGCATGTTACTCCCAATCCCTCAGTTTTGGTAACATCCCATAGGCGTACCTTTCCATCATCATGTCCAGTAATCACATGCCTTGCATCTTTTACATGACTCCATGATACATCATTGGCACCTGTATTTTCTTTGGTTGACACAAAGAGTTGTGATGTTCCATCTAACACCTTGTCACTTCCGCATTCACACACAGAATGACCATTCTCCATCGTTGTCTTTAGCTTTGACGTTTCAACGATTGAGGCTACAGATCTTGGCGAATTATCCCACTCTGCATCATCATAAGTCCTAGTAAGTAATAGAAATCGATTGGGATTGAATGGATGCCATACAATCCTCGTGGCATGAGGATATCTCAGCTCATACAATTTCTGAGCCCCCAACTCATCACTACCTTCTGCACCGCTAGTAATCTTCCAAATCAAGACACAAGCTGAATCCTTCATTCCACCAACTGTGGCGAGTAAATCTGAGGCTGCCGCTGGCGGTGCATGCTGCGGTGCATTACCACCCCCTCCATCGTTGTTTGTTGCTACATTATTTCCACATAATTGGTTCCAAAGAGCCGAAACACCCTCTTTCCTTTGAGCAGTGCCCTCTGTCCCAAAAAACGCAGCGTCAACAATACGAGTTTGATCACCATGTCCACGAAGTAAGGTTTTGGCATTAGTCTGACGTTTCATGACGCGGACAAGACCTTTCTTTACCGCATATGCAGTGTAGAGGGCATTTGATGCGATGAGCCGTCCGCTTGTGGGGATTGCAGGATGTGATTTTGCGAGGACGTCGTTGCCGATGCCATCATTTGGAACGGATGCAAAATGAGCGACAGATTCAGCGCGTGGTTGCTGAGAAGAAGACACCCCACTTGGGGTGTAGACTACACCGGCTCCAATAGTAGAGGGGGGAAGCGGTGTTGACATGGTCTTTAGTGCTGCTGTATGAAGTAAGCGCTTACTTATTTGATTTTGGATTTTTTTATTTTGCGGCGGACGGCGGAGAGATAGTGGGGAAACTGGGAAAGTGAAAAGCGTGAATAGTCATTGGTCTGGATGGAGGTGAGCTGGCTTGCGGATTAGATAGCTCAGAGCACAATAAGTATCGTCTATGCAGTTAGTAGCATCGTTAGAAGGAACTACGCAGCCGTTTACGAGGAAAAACTTTTCACTCGTCCTCATCATCCTTGCTAACCAGCTCGTCTAAATCTAATAATGGGACGAATGCAGGTCGATAGAGCAGTGCCGTGTGCCCTATTACTTGAGCTACATGAGCATTCAACTCCTCTGCAATACGGCTACCCAGCAGCTTCGCACCTTTCTTCTTGTGCACAACATTGTTCAGTCTCAACAAA
>JALLBI010000379.1:0-12209 GCA_036940125.1 Mediolabrus comicus
GAACTAATCTCACTTTCGTCCTTCCTGAATGGCAACAAGACCTTGCGATCGTTAGACTTATCTGGCGCAAGGTTTGATGCGAAGGCACTGCAAGAGATCCGTTCTTTTTTTGAGAAGAACAGATCCCTGGAAGTGCTCGTTTTGGGGGACAATGAATGTGTTGGAGACGAGGGAGCAGAAATAGTGGTTTCCTCTACTCTTCACAACGGGAAGGGGGCTTTGAGGACCCTCTCAATGCAAGGCTGTGGATTGGGACACCAAGGTTCTGCCTCAATTGCCAACCTTTTGTGTTTCTGCTCCTCCCTACGCACGTTGGAATTGTCCAAGAACAAGGTTGGAGATGCAGGTGTTGAACTTCTAGCCCAGTCAATCAAGAGTCCTAGTTGCCAACTTGAGATCCTCGGATTAAATTCAGTAGAAGTGGGTGATAGAGGCGTTCTAATTCTTGCTGATGCGGTGAACACTAACAGGTCATTGATATGCCTCTCCCTTCAGAATAATTTTTTCACTAGTTTTGGAGCTAAGCATCTCCTCAAGACGACGTATAATGACACGTCACTCCAAGCCATATTGGGAAGCAACCATGTCCTCACGAACCTTAACTTCAGGGGATGCAGTCGTATCGGCCCATGTCTGCTCTCCTTGACTGAAGAATTAGTTTTCGAGAGGGGGGTGCCTACATACCAAGTAATTCGATCAAAGGTTTCAAAATTCATGCAGAGAGGTAGACTTGTTCTTGATCACTTTGATTTAGAACTACTGCCACACATTCTCTCGTTTGTTGGACAAACAGGTGGTCTCAATGGTTTATTCCAAAGCGTCAAGAGCATGCCCTCTCTGCATGCTCAATATGATCTACCTGTAAGAAGAAAGTTGGCCGGGAAAGAAGGAACTAGTACATTTACTGATTTCATAGAGAGCTTGAAGACATCGTCTCGGAAGGCTAAAAAGGTCTTTGAACGATGTACATCATCAGTTCCGAAGCGAAGATCTATGATTCGCCGCGAGGATAGACGGCATTCCTGTAAACATGAAACGAGGATAAAATCTTTGTCACGTAATAATGAGTCAAGTAGTAATAATATTCTGTCAACAACGCAAACTTCGATCTTAAATCATTTATTGAACTGCTCTCCCCACACTCATGGTGTCTCTCAATTTGATCCATGCGTCATTATTAGTCATCCTAGCCAAACATCGGCATCTCACGCGGCTTAAATTCCTGCGGATTGAAGTCGGTCCAGACAAACGATTGATTCTACGCTGGGACCTCGTAATGCCCGACGGGCCACGATCAATTACTACTTCGTTATCGAAGTAGTATTCACTCGTTTCTCTTTCTATTTCTGTTGCTTCACAATAAGTTTGACCATCTGAAGCAGACGAATCGTCTGATGAACAGTCGCTGTCACCATCGCTATCATCATCACTGTCGGTGTTATCCCCCCTTCGAGCCATGGGCGGTATTGGCACAGCATTAATACGGCGGCGTCTAAGCAGCGGAGGAAACGATCCAACACTAGAATCTTCATCATCTGAGCTATCGCTGCGACTTAGTAGGGAGGGCAAGGAGGAATCATCATCATCCTCTTCATCCGAGCTATCGACGCGTGTTGCTAGTGATGGAAGGGAGCCATATGACATCACCTCTTCTGCCTCATCACCTTCGGATTCATCATCGGTGCTATCGGGACGGGTAACTAATGATGGTAAGCTCCCATATGATACGTCGTCGGCAGGACCAGAGTTACCTGCATCCTCGGGTGGTGTAGTGCGTGGCGTCACATCCACAGCTGAGGTTGGTCTATGCCATAATGGTTGTCTGATGCTCTCTCTAAGGAAGCCGGTAAAATAGGGTCTCATAACGGGAAATCTAGGCGTGGTTGTAGTTATTGGCGAGGAAGGTCGGGGAATTTGAGAGGAGATATGCATCGGTGGCGACATTTCGAGGCGGTGCCTTAGTTCCATCTGGGCAAACATGTTCATAAAGTCATGATTGACCCGACTATTATTGTCATTATTATTGTTGCTGCGGCTGCGACGATTCACTCTACTGGTCGTCGGCCTCTCTGCAGGGATTTCCTTGGAGTTCATGGCAGTCTCTCCCTTTCAGTAGTGCACCAATAAGGCTTGGTATGCTTTGGCCAACAACCTACCTACCAACACAAGTTGTGTCATGTTCAGGTCGGCTTCCAAAGTCCGGCCCCGTCCGGTCCGACTGCGTACGTCCTAGAGGAGGTAGGACAGAGGACAGATTATAGATTATCAGGATGTCCCGAATTTGGTCTGGCCCTGACTCACCAAACCCAAATCAAAAATGCCTCAACCTCTCCGCAAATGAAAATCCAAAAAATCTCTGGCTCCACTCTCCACTACCACTACTATCTACTTGTGCTTGCCTAAGCAGTAAACACATCTCCTCCTCTAAAATGAACCGGGTCGCTACCTCCCTTGCTCAGCAGTCTTCCAGGCGCATGCTGTCCTCGCAGTATGCACCAGGACTTTATGTTACTCGTCGTTCTTTTGCCGCAGCAGGAGACAAATTTAACCGCGACAAACCTCATGTGAACATCGGCACAATCGGCCATGTCGATCACGGTAAAACCACTTTAACACAGGCTATTACCAAGGTGCTCTCTGAGAAGGGATGGAGTGAAGCTATGTCATATGAAGACATTGATCGTGCTCCTGAAGAAAAGGCAAGGAAGATTACTATCAACACTAGTCACATCGAATACGAGACGCAAAACAGGCATTACGGACACATTGATTGTCCTGGGCATGCTGATTATGTCAAGAACATGATTACAGGAGCTGCTCAGATGGATGGTGGAATCCTGGTGGTCGGTAAGTCGACGGCATCATCACTGACAAAAAGTATTTACAAAAGTTCTTTTTCTTATCTTTCTCTCTCGTATGTCTCTTTCTGTTTCGTGTATGTAATATTATATAGCTGCCACTGATGGACCCATGCCCCAGACACGTGAGCACATTCTCCTTGCCAAACAAGTAGGTATTCCCAAACTTGTTGTTTTCCTCAACAAATGTGACATGGTTGATGATGAAGAGCTTCTTGAACTTGTCGAAATGGAAATCCGTGAGCTCCTTGACTTCTATGAATTCGATGGTGATGAAACCCCGATTATTCGTGGTTCGGCATTGGCTGCGGCAGAGGGACGAGACCCTGAATTGGGTGCAAATGCGGTTCTTGAGTTGATGCAGGCGGTAGATGACACCATCCCAGAACCTACTAGGGACTTGGACAAGCCTTTCTTGATGCCTGTTGAGGATGTCTTTAGTATTGCTGGACGAGGAACGGTTGTGACTGGCAGGATTGAGCAGGGAAAGATTAATGTTGGCGACGATTTGGAGGTTATTGGATTCAACAACAATCAAAAGACGACCTGTACTGGAGTAGAAATGTTCAAGAAATTATTGGATTACGGTATGGCTGGTGACAATGTTGGAGCATTGCTCCGTGGTTTGAAGAGAGAAGATGTCAGACGTGGACAGGTGCTTTGCAAGCCAGGGACTTTGAGTACTGCAACTAAGTTCGAGGCCGAGGTCTATTGCTTGAACCAAGATGAAGGAGGAAGACACACGCCTTTCTTCTCCAATTACCGGCCACAGTTTTTCTTCCGTACCGCCGATATCACTGGTGACTTGAAACTAAAAGAGGGAACTGAGATGGTTATGCCTGGTGATAACACAACGCTGGATGTAGAGTTAATCACTCCTGTTCCCATTGAGGCTGGTCTCCGCTTCAACATGAGAGAAGGAGGTCGTACAGTTGGTACTGGAATCGTGACAAAGATCATTGAATAGAATTATCATACACTAATGCACTAACTTATAGGAGGTTCTATTTCAAATAAAGCTCCACGGTACATCGGTCAACGCTGCAACATGCTTATCATCTACAACTCTAGACTTTCATTCCTCATGAAATTCTCATCATTTCCTTCTTTCCCCTGGCAGTTCAACAAATGTACTAAACTCTTGGCTTTTTGCGCAAACTCGCTCCCTAGACTAACGACACTCTGGCCAGAACTTGTATTTGGTTTTCGATTCCGTAAGGAGGTCATATCAAATGTGCTTCCATCCATCCCGTGAAAATGATAGGCAGCATTTCTGTTGCCTGGAATTGCACCATTCCCTTCCTCATGACTAGATCGAGAAGGCATATCTAAGCCATTGGCGTGGGATGAATCCCTCTCTTGTTGTTGATGATTTTCTTGTTGTAACCTGAGTTCATTAAACCTCCTTTTGATCTCATCTGTTTTTCTCCTCTCATGAGAAAGTTGCGATTCCCAATCTTCCCTAGCAAGTAAAAAGTCTGCCTTGATTTTGGCCAATGCTTGTTCTAAGCGGTCCTCCTTTCGACTGCTGTTTCGTTTTGCTTCTCCCAATGCAGTCCAGAATTTCTCACTAACTGTTTGCAATGGAGTCATATTGTACACCGGAGCTGCTAATATCTCCTTCATCTCTTCAACTAAGCTATTCAGGGCCTCCTCGGACGATTGTTCCACATATGAAGTGTCAGTAACTCCCGAAGTATCACCCCGGTCAAAGCTACTTCCAAAGGCAGTGTCACCCCAATCGCGTGGACTAGCATTTTCATATGATTTGGATGGAGAAGATTTAAGTGGATTTGGTCGACTGAGTACGCAATCACTCCTTTCCTTCACATCCATCTGCGAATATTTGCCCTGGCTCAAGGTCAAGCCGCTCCTCAAAACATCGTCCATTGCATACTTCAAAATAGCGCAAGACCTGTCAGCACTCATGCTTTCTGCTCTTGCCACTGCCAGCTGAAGTCTCCCCCTATGATCAGAATCTACAGGAAGTAATGCCGATGCAGACGCGCAGGCATTTTCGTAAAGAGTCTGACATTCACCAAATCGATTAGCGTCTCTGTATGGTTGTCCCTTCTTAATAGCCTCAATAAGAACATCTCTCACATCTTGATCAATCAATTCTTCATGCCGATGGTCTTGAGACGATGACGTGTTTAAATTACCCTCCCCGCTCCTGCCCCCCGCGATATGAGGGCGGTCATCATCGATTCCGTCCCCACCCTCAGTTGTCGCCGCCGCAGCCCCATGTCCATAGAGCAACTTCTCCACATCATCCTCACTAACCGCCCCACTCTCCAACAATCGCTTCCGCCACTCAGCCTCTCCCCTCTCCCGTTCGACGGCCGCACCCTCCATATGTGCCGCCTCCACTACATGTTGGAATAATTTTTGAACATCCGCAAAGGCATCGATGATGGCCTCTCCCATAGCATCGTAGCCCGCCGAATAATGTGTCATCAATTTTTCAGCGATGGATAGCAGACCATCCTCGTGGCCCGATAGGGCGTCCACTAGCAACTCGGGGGTAATTAATGCGTCGTTCTCGGCCTCCATTTTGTTGTTTTATTGTTTCCTTCGTTTTTTTGTGATATGTGTTTGTCAATCTCCTTCGGCTTACCCACAACGCAGCACCACTTCTAAATCTCTCAAACCGCCGCTAAAAATATTTCAAGTTGTAGAATATTATAATTATGGTGACCACCAATGCCCAACCAAAGCTCTTTGAAGTCCACAGCTACAAAGGCAGTGTTGTTTGTTGTTTGGAAGGGAGAAAGTGAGAAAGAAAAAAAGGAAAAAGCACAAGATTCAGGGTATTGTACGTTGACATACTACTATCAGATACGTACTTCCTATCCACCTCCCGCTGGCCGGTCTCCATTTGCTTCTAGCTGGAAGCTGGAAGTAGTAGCCTTCAATAGGTAATAAGGACTGACATGGCGGCGGAGCATTATTCTACCGGCAACACGGCAGCAGGAGGAGGATTGCCGAGGAGATCAGCATCTGAAGAGGAGGCGGACTCCCCAAGGTCTCGGTCACGTCAGCGCCGCACCAGCATGGAGCAACAACATGTTCGCAAACTCAAAGGTCGCCGTCCCACTCAGTATACAGACCAGTACACTCCCCCTGCGCAATTTTCAAAGTTCAAGGCATCGCGTAGGTCTTCCAGTCTTGATCGCTCAGAGGAGGATGGTGATCAGGCCCGTAAGCATCTCAAGCAAGGCAGCAGCGGTGAATCCACGCCTCCAACCAACATAACTCAGACACAGCAGAAGCAAACCAGTAGCCGCCATCGCCATGAGTCGGACGAGAGGCGCAATCGTTCTTCTACAACACAAGAGCGACGTAGCAAAGGAGAACCCACCGAACAGCAGATTGCAGAATATGCAGGAAAGCGTGCCCTGATGCGTCTTGAACAAGAATTTGCTGACTCTTCCGCTCACAACAACAACAGCAATCACTCTATTGAATCGTTTAGAAGCGTTATGGATAGGAGAAAGTTGGCTCGTGTACCCCAGGTCCGAAAGAGAGATTTAATTATCGGGGAGTATTTGGGTAGAGGTAATTTCTGTGATGTCTTTGAAGTCACATGGATTTTGGAAGATAACAACCGAAGCAATCTACGTGGAAGTGCTCGTGTCTTTTCCCAATCGGTGAATGGACAGAATAATAATTTTGCAGACTCTGACTATTNTACGTGGAAGTGCTCGTGTCTTTTCCCAATCGGTGAATGGACAGAATAATAATTTTGCAGACTCTGACTATTCATTAGATGATTTAGAATCTAGTATGGATTCAATCGCCCTTGCTACCAGTAACGACTTGAGTTTGCTGTCTGACGATGGAAGTGGCAGGACTCCCAGGACACGAAGATCGGTATCACAAGTACGAGTTCTACAAAATAGATTACCGACGGGGGGTAGCATCCGTCGGGATCCAAACGTACTTGCGCTGAAATGCCTTCGTCCTGCCGTGCGTGCTCAACCTAGAAAGTTTGTAATCGGGGCTGAAGATTTGGCACACGAAACAGCTCTGTTGGCATGTCTTGATCACCCCAACATTATTACACTCTACGGAAGAGCAGAGGGATGTTTTAGTACAGCATTTCAAATGCGTCCGAAATCATCGGGAAATAATTACGACAGCAGTCAAGAGGGGGAGGGGAAGAAAGTCAGCAATGAAGGATATTTTATCATATTGGATCGACTAATGGCCACTTTGACAGGAAGGATTGACGAGTGGATGGAGGAATGTCAGTTAATCAACGGGGCACGAATTTCTTCAGCAGAATCATCATCACCAACGAAAGAGCCGGTTAAGATGCCTTCCGAAACAAACCTTCGAGAGCACTTATACAAGCGTCTCAAGGTTGCCTATTGTATTGCTGATGCATTAGAGTATCTCCATTCACGTCATGTTGTGTTTAGAGATTTGAAACCCGCCAATGTTGGGTTTGATTGCAATGATTGTGTGAAAATGTTTGACTTTGGTTTTGCAACAAGCATTGCTCCATTATTAAATCAGGAGTATCAGGGCTACGGGCCGTTAACAGAAACATGTGGCACGAGACGGTACATGGCCCCAGAGGTCGCGTTGAAATTAGGATATGGGAAAGAAGTTGACGTCTACTCGTTCGGGATGCTTCTGTGGGAAATCTGTGTACTTGAAAAGCCCTTTGATTCAATTCAGTCAGTGGAGGAGTTTCACGACTTGGTTGTACTATGCGGAAAACGCCCGTCGTTGCATATCGATCCACTGTGGACATCTAGTCTAAAACATTTGATGTCAAAATGCTGGAGTACTGATCCTCTGGATAGACCTACTATGATGGAGGTGAAGAGCATGCTTTGCAATGTTTTAAGGGACATGAATGTAAAAGCAATGGAAAGCAAGAATGGCAACAGCGGAATTGGAGGTGCCAATAGCGGTCAATCTCAGCAACAAAATAACTTTATGAAAAAGTGGAGAAGGAGGGTTAGTATATGAAAAAGTGGAGAAGGAGGGTTAGTAACATAATTATATTCTACCTAAATCTTGCCTGATGTACACAACTTCCCGTGAGTCATGCAATGAGTTGCCCCATTGACTAGAGGGTTTCCATTTGAACTTCCCTAATTTCAATTGCCAGGATTAATCAAGCTTGCATTGCTACCTCAGCATCATAATATAATAAAGTAGATCTTTACATAGGTAGATAGGAGAGCGAGAGCAGAAAAAAGGATTTTATCTGGTGTGACACTCTCGTTTTCTCATTATCAGAAAATGAACTTCCCACCACCTCGCCAAAATATAAAAAATACAAAGCTTGAAAGAACCCAGCAGCCAGCAATTATCTAATAGCGGCGAGGAGGACAGAGAAGTTTATTATCGATCCCAAAACATCTGATCATCATGATCGATAGCCAGCCCAAATCTTCTCCGGTGAGGAGTAGTGTTGAGACTAAAAAGTTGCTACCAACCCCATCAAAAAACTCCAGCAGTAGCGATGTGATCGCCACACGTCATCTCAGGTTAGTTCTGGAGTCAATTACCGCAGATACTTCCCTAACCGTGGAACAGCGGAAACGGAAAATTGCTGATTTTGGAGCCGCGCTAATGGCTAGTGTAGGTCATGATCCAAATGAAGCCAAAGAGATGACAGTTACCTCGAACACACCAATCTTGCAAACACCAATCTCACCGCCCAAGCAATCAGAGGGTAACAAGGAAAAACTCTTTAGGGCTGCGTTGATGGCTAGTGCCGAAAAGACTGCACCAACTTCTTCCTCTTTCAATGATAATAAGGAGCCCAAAGAACACACTACAACTTCGGAGGCGGCACCTATCGTATCTTCATCCATTTCTGCGGTATCAGTTATATCATCAATCTCAGCGTCCCAACATTCAAAGCCAAATGCCAAGGCTGAGGTGCTAACGGCTACAAGACTACAGTCTAAGACCAATAAAAAGAAGAAGAAAGGTTGGATTTTCGGAAGAATGGGGAAGAAGAATCGTGAAATGAATGGTGCACTTGATGAGTGCGATGAAGCGAGAGGAGACGTTGGCAAAAGAGACATTGAAAGTTCAAGTAGAGCTCCAGCAGAAGTTTTCGTCGTATCTAACGTAGCAGACGGGTGTTCAGCGCATAACTCAAGTAGTTCATCGGCTGAACATGGAGATAGCAGTGGAAATGGAGGTGATGACAATGAGTCTGTGGGCAGCGACCGTTCTATTGGAACATTTGAACGAGATCACATCAATAACATCATTTATGATCAAATGAAGGAAAACAGTAACGAACTAGTATTGGAAAGTGCCAATTCAGAGGGTACATTTGAACAAGATGCCAAAGCTTTGGACAAGGATAATAATCCAGAAATTGAAGACTTGGTCATAACTAATTCAGAATGCACATTTGAACAAGATGCTAGAGCAAAGGAGGCATCACAACCATATACTTCGGCTGTTCTTGTGCCTAAACAGGCGACTCCTGCGGGCTTAGTTATTGATCCAAACTTATCAGAGACCACCTTTGAGCAAGATGCAAGGGGTGGTGGCGGTGATCCTGGAGACAACCAAGGGGATGTTGGAACAGTAGACAGTGACTTGAGCGATGGGACATTCGGTTCCGAAACTACCTTTGAACTTGACATGAGAAAAAGATCAGCGGCAAAAACAGCAGAAGCACCAACATTGTTTATTCCCTTGTTTGAAAAGGATGCGAAAGCAAGAGAAACTGCGGCGGAGAAGGCAAGGATGGCCCCACTGATCCAACTTGATGATTACTATTCCAGCGAAGAAGTCGAAGAAGCAACCAGTGACTGCAGTGCAAACTTCGCGAAGGATGTTGGAAACGATATGCGTCCCAAGACGCATACAGTACCAGAGACTGTAGATGCCCCTATAGCACTGCAGAAAATAAGTGAACTGCAAATGGAATTGTCACCAGAAGCCATTTCGAAGGCATCTGCCAAAAATGGATTTTTCTCCAAGTTTACATTCAAATGCCTTTGAATTAATTATATTCCTGTATTCANTATCGTTATTTTTCACTGATTTTTGCAATTTCATCAATATTTACTTCCTCTCCGTTCTCTAATTGCCTCTCTATTTGAATCAACTTTGCAACTCCTTCAACCATCACATTGATTAGGTGAACTTCGGACTTACCAAGTCGTTCAGCATTGGATATATCGAAGATCCCAGTATACTGTCGATCAGTCTCACCATACTTACCACGTGCTTCCAGTTTTAACCTTGAGACTAATGCAAGAAATCCAGGTAACTTCCCAAGATTAACCAAGCGAACATGTACACTTGCTCTCATTGTCGTACCGACGTTTGTCGGGCAAGAGGTCAAATATCCTAGCCGAGAATCCTTAGCAAAGTGCCAACCTCTTATTTGTAGCTCTCTCTCAAGTTCCCTCACACCTGACATTAGTGATGTAAATGCACCTTGTATGTCACCGCCTTTCTTCAATGTCATAATTCTTAGGTGATCCTCCTCGTTGACCCAAATAATGAACTCGGCGTTTTGACTCTGAATATCTGAAACATTGGCATAAATTGCTCTCCCATCTGGCCAATCTCTACCAAGTCCAGAGGCGATTGTCCACTCATTTGGATTATCAAATAGAATATGCCGCTCAATAAGATCAAGATTTTGTTCATTCGACATTGACAGGACAGGGAGATAAACACCATTGGCCAGATTCGGCGTTGAAAAATTCTTTGTACAGTCATGAACGAGGCGTTGAACTTTACGACGATCGCTCCGTGACATCGTGGCGGGGAATCGCACACCATCCAATGATCGAGCAACACGTATGCGAGTGCTTAGGATGTACTTTCCTTCTGGGTCAGCCTTACGCCTGACTAAGTTAGGATTGTTTATCATTGTGCAGTGGCGGCGCAGATTTGGCTTCTGTTGTTTTGATGTCTTTGCATCTGTTGTTGCAGACGTATCCGAGGTTGAGTACATCACCTCCTCCTCTTCATCATCTAGCAAATAATGAGCATCATCACGATTACCCGCTCCACTTTTTATGATGCCATAATCATCGTTAGTTGTCGCACTGCTCAAAATAGAACCAAGACTTTTATTGGTAGTAGTATAATTGCTGTCCTCATCACTATTCTTCTTGAAATGACTTTCCATCGGTAACTCTGGATCCATCCATTCTTCATAACTCTGGATGCCATGATAATGTGAGATAATTGGCTCCAGGAGTTCTTTGAAAACAGTATAACATTCTGCATCACCCAATATAACCCCAACGCGACGAGGAACGGAGGCTCCGATTGGTAATGTAACTCCAGCACGAATAATATCTTCTATCGTTGTACCAAATGATGTTTGCCGTTTCGATATTTTCTTCCATACTTCGGGTGTGAGATACTTTTTGAGAAGAGAGTGATGATATGGCGTAAATGTAGGGTATGAATCATCATCATCTTCATGTAGTTGTTGCTTCTGTTTTCCATTTGCGGGCCCTTGTGATGAGTTATTATTTGCGCTGTCACCTGTATTTTCACAATTGGCACTTCTCTCGCTCACACTACTTTTACCATTACTTATCAAACTGTTTCGAGACAATCTTGCCGCTGCAGCTATCGAAGCAGACCTCTCTGCCGATGCATCACCACTAGTCGCTAGGATTCTCAACGACGGAAGACTACTCACTCCAGTCACTGTGGGTGGTGCAAAATTATTGTGAACAATACTGTTATTGGCACAGCAAATTGTTCGTCCCGATTCTTCGAGAGAAGATGACGATGATGATTTCGTAGCTTCCAAATCATCGTTGGAAACAGCCGACGCCACCAGACCCGCTGATCCAAGCACTGCTGCCACCGCCGGCGCTGTATGTTTGTGGAAGGTGAGTAGATGTTGCACTGCCTTCATCTTCTTCTTCTTGGTGGTTGGCTTGGTTGCAATTCAGTTCAGTGCGCGGTTTGGGTTGGTTTGTGGTGGTGGATTTGAGACAGATAAAAGAACAACACAGTGAAAGACACAAGATATGTTACAGAATTCAAATTTTTTTCCACCTGCTTCTTTGTTCCTTGTGCGTGTGCTCAGCTCAAGCAAGTGATGGCTCTGCAAGTTGCAATGATGCCATAAAAACGGTTGGGAAATTCCAATTTCCAATGCCACCGATTCTACTTACTAACTGAAACTGCTGCTCTATTCACCGGCGACTGCTAAATAATAATAACAACAAAATCACCGACGATAAATAAAAAATCATGAAGACGAAATATTGCTTCACTCTTCTTTTAAGCTGCCGCATATCGGCAGCATTTCTTATCCCACCGAGCCCGACCAATACAGCCCTCTCCACTTTCACTTCTCGTCCGTTACAATTGCAACAGCAG
>JALLBI010000380.1:0-11983 GCA_036940125.1 Mediolabrus comicus
TGACTGGATACGATATTACACTGCGATGCATCACTCTCGAAACTCGAAATCAGATGTTTCCTATTGATGGAATTATTTTCTGATTCAAATGCATCCAAAACATCTTCATCTATGACAAAGTAAGTGGAGTACGTTCGTCGCTGCGACAATGCTTGTGAGTCAAGATCAAGAGCAGTCGTACCAGTCGAGGAAAATTTCTTGCCATTGTTACTAACATCTACAATAACTTGGCTGGAAAAGCAAGGGTTGAGTTTCAACGAGGATGAGGGTACGTTGGGACAACTGCCTTGCGAAATTTCTTCAACTGAACAAGGCACGACGAGGGAGTAGATCCGCCGCCTAATACCAAGTGATGGCACCACGTCATCCAGAGAACACTTGCCAGATGCAGCATCTGCATTCGAGCATTTTTGCGAGAGATAAGGCCGTCCTTTGTCATCACGTAAGCAGAGAGTCAGGCTACTAGATACGTCCTCTGTTTGTGGGCCATTTACTGATCTCAATCTGCCATACACTAATGTATTCGGTATAGGACATGATGTGCGGCTATCGCTAATGAATGTCCCATTTCTCGTCTCTGCTTCACTTAGATTCGAACCTTCCAAATCATAGAAGCATCTACCAGGAACAATAATTTCAGCGCCTTTATCATTTTTCACGCTGGAATCAATACAAGTTCTGTACCGACAGGTGAGAGTAGTCGAGTTGACAAAGTTGCGCCCAATAATAGTGATTGAATCCTGTTTCCATTCATCCGTTGTGTCCTCAGTACGTACACCGTACGCAGGTTTGGGTGTCCAGCCTGGCTGCACCATGTAAGATGGACAGGCACGAATTGTCTCGACAGTGTCATTTTTCCATGGCTTGATGTTTGATGTGTCCTCGTTAAATGGCAATATTCTTTGGACCACAGCTGTCTCCCTCCATGCGGCCTCCTCACCTACAGACTCGTCAAGAGGATAATATGACATTCTGTTGAATACATTGGATTGAATGTGTGGTACTTTGTCGCATATCGCAACACTTTCTGGGAGACAGAGTGTCATTACTTCCGACCCGAGGAGGGATGTAGTTTGTCGAGGACATCGGGAAGTGATTGGCTCAGGACATGGCGTGCCTTGCTTGCAATAGTAGCCTCTGTTGCAATCATTCTTGTTCTTCAGCGTTTCAGTGGTGCCCCTTTCGCAGTAAGTTCCTTCCAAGCAATAATCATCGTATTGGTTTGATATTTTTGTCGTTCTATCGCAGTACTGACCAGCAGCACACTTGTGATCATATTGAGTACTTGAATCAGTTAGATATCCACATGCGTTCCCCTCTGGGCAACTGTGGGATGATCCTATATCTGACATGCCTTGAGTGCCACAAACAAGCCCTTCAGGACATGGAAGACACTGACTAACATCTGTTAAACCACTGTACGGAGAGAATGTTCTCTGAGGACAGGCCTTGCATGTGAGTGAGTCTTTCTTGGATCTGTAAGTGCCTGGGTCGCAAATTCGTGGTATGTAAGTTCCATAAGTCAAGCACGAGTAGCCTGCTGGACATTGAGCGCAAGAAATAGAACCAGGCTGAGGTGAGAATGTACCAGGTAAACACAAGCTCGGTGCAATCGCTCCTCCTTCCTCTCCCGCATAAGTCCCTGGTGGAACTTTAATAGGCACTGCAGATTGAGGAGGGCAGTAGTGACCAGGAGGGCACTGTCCACCACCCATTATCGAAGACGAATTTTGCGGACAGTGGTATCCCTCAGCGCATGGTTGAGGAGCAACTCTACCCATCTCAAAGCTCGGCAGCCAACTCCCAGTGATATTGTGAGCAGTTCCCCGGGGACAAGCGCTGCCTGAAGGGCATGGTTTGGGACTGTAGATCGACGTGTAAGGTTTGGTCGTGGTTGTTCCCTCATCGCAGTAATATCCCCCTGGACAAAGTTTTGATGGTGTTGATATGCCCTCAATGTCACAAACGAATCCTGCTGCACACAGTTCCGGCTCACTCATTCCCCACGTAGGACATTGTCGACCAACTTCACACAATATGCATGTACTTAGTCCAGTGGTTGGGCTATACGAACCTGGAAAGCAAGCCCTAGGATATGTATTGCCTGTTCCAGGACAATAATGGCCAACATCACAAGGAATAGCCAAAGGAATGACAGTAGTCGTCAGTAAAGATACGAAATCTGGGCAATAATGACCCTCGGGACATGGACCAGTCCCCTCAGGAGAAATACTACCTCGTGGACAAAAATGACCATCGAAGCATTTTTGGGGCGTCGTGAAATCCTTGTCTACATGATGCGGAGATTTCACTCCCTTCCTACAAAAGAAAGATACCGGACACGGCAAAGGTTGCTGGGCCTTCACTTCTCTATTTACGGGTGGATGGAAAATTCTCCTCGACCCAGTGGCAGGAGGAATGCGCGGGATGTCCCACAAGCTGCGATCCATAGCTGCTGTCGGGGTGCCACTTTCTTCATCTACAAGCCAAGCTCCGGCTTCAACAGTTTCCACTGGATACGACGACTTTGTTCCTTCTGGACAGTAGTGTCCAGCGACACAAGGAGATGAAGGAACGACGAGACCAAGCTCGGAACAAATATATCCTTCTCGACATGGGAGCGGCTTCGACATTCCCCGCATTGGACAGAAATAACCAACAGGACACGGTAGACACCTGTCGTGATCACTTCGGGGCTTAAAGGATCCAGGCTCACAAGAAGTAGCATTGTATTGCATTATTGTCCCATTCGGAGCTGTTGATAGCTCACCAAGCTCAACTGATAGCAAGCTCTGCGATGAATATCCAACATGAGAAATAGACATGTTTACTATTTTTGATATTTCCACCTGTTGTGTCTCACATATCATGATTGTCTCCGTCAATGCTCTTGCTTTCGTAGGTCCCGAGCCTCCAAAGTAACAACTCATGCCACTTGAATTTCGAAAATTTGAGCCTCTTGCAAATATCATCGATCTCGACTCAGAAGCATTTCCTGTAGGATTAATGTTGACGGTCTCAATAGATGGCTCAGGGACAAACTCGAACTGAGGAGGAACTAAGGTCGAAGTTTTCATCCAGTGATCGAATTGATCAACAACACGAAAATTTTCTTTCCCTTGCGGATGACGAGGAATTGCGCAAATCATCGTAGAAGTATCAACCAGCACAGCCCTAACCTTCGTATCACCATAGACACAATACAATGGTAGAGATATGCTACGGAAGCCTGACCCTCTTACAACTACGTCGGCTCCTCCCAAGCTCATTCCAACCGAAGGATGTATAGACGTGATGACCGGGTCTTCAATGTATTCAAAATGCTTCCAAGATGTGCTATCACCGCTATCAGAACTTAGCGTAAAGATTACTTGATCATCTGTGCCATTCTGGTGAGGAGGGTGGATACAGGTCACCTTATCAAACGAAATAAATGTTGCATCAACGCTGTTTTTACCAAAGTTGCAGGTGAGACCCGTTTCATTCCGGAAGTTCCTACCCACGACCAATATGGGAGTCCCCCCGCCACGATTACCGTATCTAGGTATCAAGGCTTCAATTTCACTCGCGTGCACATACGAGAACCAGCTCGAACTGAGAAGGTAATTGAACCCACCATCAATGCTCAGCCTCAGCTCGACTGTTTCCGCCATTGGTGCTGGTGGAGAAACACAATGAATCTCATTTTGACTCACAAGTACTCCTTCTACGACACCAACCGAACCGAACTTACACGTGGGCTCGATACGGGGAGAAATCATCGGAGAAAACGAGCCATATATGCGAGTTATAGTTCCGCCCTCGATAGAGCCATTTGAAGGAAAGATCGATGAGATTGACACGTCTGAGACAGAGGTGAAGATGAACGATTTACTCCTGTCTTCCTGTAATCCACCATTTGTTACAGAAAAGGGAACGGGTCCGGGGAGATGTTTGGGTGTCAAGCAACGAATCTCTGAAGATGACACATACTCAACTTCAGTGACTACTAATGTACCGAACACACAAGCTATTTCCGCCCTGCTAAGGAATCCTTCACCTGTCACTCTAATCCAGCCACCTCCCGCCGATGCCCCAGATCTTGGCTCGAGCGCAGAAACTATTGGCTCCTCGATAGTCTCTGGAATGACAGGTGGAGCTTCGTATTGAATATCCAGACCAGTTGAAATGATTCCATTCTCAAGAGAAAGAAATATTGGTACCGAATCGAAAGGGCCCTCGAAAAGGACCTTCGGGACATCGCAAGAGACACTATTACCCGTCACATTGTAAGTCTGGTATTTGTGTTTCGCTACACCATACAAGCAAGCACTCACATGCTCCAAATTCTTTCCCCTAATCACGATAGATGTCCTGTTATTCTCATTCATGACGTAAGGTTCCACAGTTGTCGCATCTGGGCGGTGTATGTAATGATATTCCGTCACTCTGCTGCTATTCGTAAAATCTGCGCCATTATTAGTGACAGAAACATTCACACTTCTCAGCGCAGCAGCCACTTTATCCTGAGGGAATGGAGACGTGCACATTAAAGATGTATCCGATATCCACACAGTTTGTGGTGATGGTACGTCGCCAAAGAAGCAGCTCAAAGTAGTTGTATTGCGGAAGTTGGAACCTGTAACTAAGACATCCTCTCCTCCCTCAAAGAACCCATTTGAAGGGTGTATGGACGTCAGCGTTTGTTGGGAGTAGAATGTAAATAGCTCTCCGTTAGAGAATGAATCTATTGCTCCATCAATGCCTAACTGTAACAAGACCGTCCGTGATGATTGGCTACTTTCTACGGCGGGGGTTATGCACTTGACATATTCATCGCTCCCCACCTTTGAATAAGTACCAATTGACTCAAACTTGTCGAATTTGCAAGTGATGTCATTAGTTGGAAGGCCCCTAAATCCATCAATCGACAATATAACGACTGTTCCACCAGAGACAGGTCCAGAGTTGGTACTCAAAGAATTTATCTTGACTCCATCGGTGTAGATGAATAGCTCGTCACTCGAAGCCAACTGAACATTTCCATGATTAGCGTACAGAGTAAGGTTCGAGGCGAATGAACCATCTACAATGGAGGCATCACTCATCAGTGGAGGTGAAACACATAGCAAGCCATCTTCTACTGCTTTCGCATGAACGAATGAGCCATTACCAAATCGACAAGAGAGGTACTTGTGCGAATCCATCCAAGCTAAAGCATTTCCTGTGATGATAACTGCAGTACCACCACCTGGAGATCCAAATCGCGGTCTAATTTGGGAAATGGATGGAGGATTCAAATACTCAAAGGTTGCGTGACTTTCAAGTACCATTTCAGTGTTGTTTCCGATGCCAACGCTCACAATAATCTTCTTAGGCCCACCCCTCCACTCGGGCGACCTGCAAATGATATCATCGCCTTGCAGTGTTGCATCGACCACGTCATTTTCAAACAAGCAAAATAGAGACAACCCAGTCATGCTTGAAAAGTTGACTCCGGTTACTTTGACCAAGCTCCCACCACGAATTGATCCAAGAGGAGGCTCAATTTTGGTAACGATAGAGGGATGGATATAGGTGTATTCCTTGGCAGGTATACGAATCGTGTTGATACTATCATCAATAGACAATTCGATCACAGCACGTTCTTCCATTGTCTCCTTTTTGAGTTCAGGTGCAACACAAGAAATCTTGCTGTTCTCAATGTCTATCACGGCTTCCACAGGATCATTTGACCCACCAAAAAGACAAGAAATAGTTGAGGAGTAAAATGGAGCCATATCGACAACCTCGAATGTGATCAGATCCCCACCGTTAGTCCAACCAATGCTTGGAGCAGCTGATGTTACTTGTGGCTCTACAACGAATGCAAATTGGGAATGGTTGCCGGCTGTGCCCAAATGCCGTTCGCCGTCTACGGATAATGTTACGTTCACTACGTCAACATGAGCTACTTTGGGTATAATACACGAAACTGCGTTTGGTGAGATGGAGACGGCCATTACAGTCATGTCACCAAAATGGCAAGAAAGTCTCTCTGTTTGGAATAATTTGGTTGTGTTTACAATGACCCGCGTCTGTCTACCGATGATCCCAACTTTGGGAATGATGTCACTAATTTGAGGGAGTTGAATTGATTCATAATGAAGCGCGTCGTCACTCACAAAATCAATATCATCTGCAGAAATGCTCACAGACGTGTGACCCAACTTCAGACTTGGGGTGACGCAGCTTAATAGCTTCGGGGAGATGACTGATGCACGAACAATGGAATCTCCAAAATGAACCATCATCGCATCATGAATAAAGTTTTCACCCAATATATGGACCATTTTCCCGCCAGTATCTGATCCATAGGACGGTACTATGGAATGGATTAGAGGTCTTTCCTTGTAACTAAAGCGTAGCTCGCGTCCAACATAATCTTGTCCATTGTGAGATAGTTGGATCAATGCATCGGCAGGCCTATCCGTAGATGGTAATTGACAAACAATGGCCGTGTCATTTGTCACAGTTGCACGAGTCACTTTCATAGCACCGTCGTCAAGACTGAAACGACAAGTATTCACCCCAACAAAATTGTTTCCAGAAACAAATACGATTGATCCACCTTCTATCAAGCCCATGTTGGGTCGCAGAGAACTCAGGAATGGTGGATTGAGGTATTGAAAGGAACCTGCTGCCAACAAATGTATGTCATCCGAAAATACCTTTACCGTGACGCTACCCGCAACGTGTTGATTTGGTGAAACGCATGATATAACATTAGCAGAAACCAACTCAGCTTGAATTGATTTTTGCTGCCCAAATTGACAACTCAGGTTGGAAACATATTGTACATTACTGAGTGTGATGTTGACTTCCGTCCCTCCATCAATGTATCCAACGCTGGGTTGAATAGAAAGAAAACGCGATCTTGCTGTAACTCCCAGACCGAATGGATTTGATAGATCGTGACCACCATTGTTCGAAATATAGAGTGATTGGAAGCCATTGTATGTCAAATTCAATGGTGGACTAGTGCACATCAAAGAAGAATCGCTTATCCATCGAGCAGGCTTCGAAACAAAGAATTCACTCCCAAAATAACATTGTAACTCCGAAGACTGAACAAAGTTATCTCCAGAAACAAGAATCTCCATCTCTGCTCCTTCTTGTACTCTTTTTGGATACGTATCAGCGATGATAGCAGGGGAAACAAAGAGGATGGTTGATGCTTGCTCACTGAAATCGACCCCATTAAATGAAATCCTGACATCAACCTCTCCCAAATTGCATGATTGTGGCAAGCTACACCGCACTTCAGACTCAGTAATGAATGCACCTGAAGTAATCTGATTACATTTTTTCAAGTACGAACAATATAGACTAGTCGTGTTGATGAAACCCTTCCCAAACAATGTGATGTATCTGGTCTCTCCCTCTGTCGAAACAGTTCGAGTGGATAGAGACATTGGTACATTCTTGGGCACAATACCATCGATCTCAGCTTCCGAATCATATTGGAAAGATGTGATATTCGAGTTCATGAAGTCGGATACAAAATCAACGCCGTTGAGGGAGATGCTCAAGTTTGCCTTGTCAATCTCATCTACGGGTGGAGAAAGGCACTCAATCATGTTTTGGGAAATGAATTTGGCTTCGGCTACAATGCTGCCAAAGCGGCACGATAAAGTTGGCACGTCAACGAATCCTGTACCAGTAATTGTCACTGCAGTACCACCTCTGGAGAATCCTCGTAACGGCCTGGCCTCCACCAATGAGAGTTGTCGGTGATATGTAAAGCTGTGACTAGAACTGACGTAATCTCCACTGCCCATAAAACTCAGCGAAACAGCAACATTCCTCGGAACCGATGTTGAAGGAGTCACACAAGAGAGTTCGTTGTAAGATGTTAACGTAGCAGCCACCGACCCAGCAACGCCAAAGTTACACCAGAGATCGTCACCTTCAAAGAAGCCCGTCCCATAAACACTCACGGACGTTCCACCATCGACAGAACCCAAAGATGGAAATACTCCAGTGATTGACAAGTTTGGGACGTAGTAAATGGACAGGATGTTAGTCGACCAGTCGTGGCCATTGGTAGAGAGTTCCACAAGGACCTCCATCTGTACTTTTGTTGGTGGATAGGATGGAGTTATACAAGCAACATTTTCCTCATCAAACATAGAACTTCCCCTGACCGTGATGACTTCGGTAGAAATATTAGCGCTAGGCATTGTAGGTGAGAACCGACACCAGACTTCTTCGGTAGAATTGAAACCTTGACCTGTGATCACCAATGCGTCGCCACCCTCGAAGAATACGTGCACTGGTGATACATTTGTCAGAGTTGGAAGTTGCACGTAAGAGAACGACAAGCTGCTCTGAGTGAAATTAGCTTCCCTATCAGTAATGGTCAGATCCACGTGGCTGTACTCAATGTTGCCAATTTCAGGAGATAAGCACAGAATTGAATCAACTGTTAGGAATTCTGCGTGTACAGGAATATCTCCAAAGTGGCAAATATACTCGGTGGTTGATCGAAAGAAGTCTCCATAAATTTTCACTGGACTATTGCCATGATGCGGCCCACTGACAGGATTTGCTGAAAGTATCCGCGGAGGCTTGTAGTATTCAAAAACATCATCAGCATCATCATTTGATATAACATCAGTCTCTTCCGATATTATTGCAAACTGTACAATGCCAAAGGGGTGCGGTGGCGACTTGCACTGAATACTTTCGTTTGAAACGACCGTAGCATTGACCACATGAGATCCAAACTTGCAGCGTATGTTAAAGGTTTCATCAAAGTCTAATCCAATCACTGTAATAATTGTGCCTCCCACGCTCGGGCCACTACTGGGCTCAAATTGAAGTGCTCGTATGGCAGGAAGGTAAGTGAACTCAATTAAGCCACTCTCTGTTTGTGTTTGGGCTTCATCAAACCCATTCAGAGTTACGCTGAACCGGACAGCTTCATTTGACATGTGCATCGGTGAAATACAAGACATTTGACTTTCCGAATGCACCGTTGCGGAAACAGAATCATTGCCAAAAATACAAGATGGCAGAGTAAATGGTGTGAAATTATCTCCCTCAATAATCACTTCAGTTCCTCCGTTCACCGAACCACGGATAGGATGAACACAGCGAACAATAGCAGGCAAGCTGTACAGAAACTGAGCTGTCGCAGGAGAGAAATCGACCCCATTCAAAGATATACTGATATCGACAGTCGAGTTGCTTCCCTCAAGTAGACCTGCGTCTGGACTTATGCAAGAAACCTCCGTGGAGCTGACAAATATTGCAGGAATAACTTCAGCAATATCACCAAAGCGACATGATAAGAATTCCGTAGGTGTAAATGATTTGCCACGTATTGACACGACTGTTCCACCATGGACGCTTCCCATCGACGGCGTTACCGACAAAATATCAATGGCGAAGTTGTAAAGGAACTTCAAAGATGTCCTTTTTGTGTCGATTCCATTAAATGACAGCCCTAAATCGTAGCTACCTGGTCTCAATGCCGGGGTTACACATGATACCTCTTCACTGTTCATCCATTCACCCCTCGTTTTGACGTCGCCAAAATAGCACGCAAGATCACTACTGTTGACGAAGTTTGATCCNACTGTGACGGGCGTACCTCCATTCGTATCACCAAAGGATGGAAGAATTGAAGAAATGGATAGTTCTACCAATGTAAAAGATAGCGGTGGACCTATCGATATAGGCATATCACCAAGCATGAGAGCCATAGACATGTTGCCACTCGGAATATTATCCGGAACAGTGCATTCAATCAACGTAGTATTGATAAATCGAGACGCTGCATCTTCGTCCCCAAATTGACATTTCATCAGTGGATGTAACGAAGCACCTCTCAATGTAACATTAGTTCCAACTACCCCCACAGTAGGAGCAATTGATGCAACGGAAGGGGGTGAAATTACTTCAAGTTGTTGTTCCAACGAAGTCACAGATGAAACTCGGACTTGGTATATTCGTGGCACTGTGCTCGTTGGGGCGGGGCAACTAATTTTCGTTGATGAAATCCACATGCCCGCCTTGGGTTCATCATCGAAGAAACAGGTAATGTTATCATCATTTACAAAATTTGTTCCCACGATCGTGATTGTTTCTACGCCTCGAGCAATCATCACGGATGGCCGTAGGTGAGATATTTGAACGTCTGCATTTTCCAATGCTGCTACCACGAGTGGCAGGAGGACTGTCGCCACCAACAACAGTTGGATTATCCAACAGTTCATCAACATACTGGACTGATGGAAGAGAGTATTACGTGGGTGACCGCCATGACGATTTTGCTGCCGCTGCGTTTGTGTTGTGTGTCGGGAAGAAGCTGCTATTATTTTTCTGTGTCATATTTTTTTAAATAATTTCATCACTGAAAATTACTCCGGTTTTGTCTGTGACACGAACACACACCACAAAACTCCCCGCTGGTTAATTAAATATTCTTCCAAACTATCTCTGCTGCATCCCTTTGTGCACTTTTCATTGCATTAATAGCAGCCTGGTGTGTACGAAGAGTCGCATCCAAGTCCTCTTTGGTGATGTTTTCAGCTGAATAATGTTTCCAGAGGTCTCTCATGGCATCCACGTGCCCAAGTTTGGCAGCGATCATGTGATGTTTCACGGCTCTTTCAATGTTACCATTCTCCTCCTCGATACAAGCAAGATTATATCTAGCTTGAGGATGACCACCAATGGCAGCCTTCTCATCATGATACACTGCCTTTTTCTCATCCTCCTCCACACCTCTCCCCATCTCATACATCATTCCTAATTTGGCATGCGCATCAACATTTCCCAATTCAGCTGCCCTTGACAAATATTTAAATGCAGTATCGTAGTCACCTTCGTGATAGCTCGTTGTACCCATTTCTCTCAATGCAACCGGATCATTTGCCTTGACTCTTTTCATCATTTTCTTGTCGTTTTCGTCATCATCTGCCGGCTCTCGACAGAATGGACACCTCAGTGCTTTCGCCCTGTCGTGTATGTTGCTCATGGCATTGGCATAAAGACAGCCCATACAAAAGACTTCGCTGCAGCATGACCAAAACGAAGATTTTTTCGGATCAATCGGCAGCGGCAAGAAGCAGAGAGGGCAGTCACCGAGATGTGTTTCATCGGGTTGTGTAAATAATTTTTTGTCATGCAATTCATCAGCACTATCAAACTCTTCATCATGCTCACTGCATTCTTCCGATTTTACACCGTCCACTTCTCCGACGCCACAAGAGGCACCAGCACGATCGTCTTCTTCCTCTGCTGCATTGCTCATGATGTTATTACTACTATAGCTACCAATCTACAAACTGCTGCTGTTCTTAGAATTCAGCGTTCAGCACAAAAGACTTTCCTTGTCCCTTCCTGCTTGACACGTGGAACGTGAGCAACACAAAACACAAACTCTACATAGGTACTTCTCTCTCTCTAGAGAGATACAAATAAAACAAACAACAACACAACAACACATACAAGCAGACAACAACAAACAACAATCTAAACCTCCTACACAACTACTTATAATAATTAATTTCAGCCATGATAAAAGACATGATCGACAAACAAATCATCGAGCTCAAAAAGCTTTGGGCCAACAAACGTCAATTAACCTTCCAACTACTCAATCTCGCCATGATAGTTTTCTCGGCATTAATGATTTGGAAGGGATTAATGTTCATGACTAAATCTGAATCACCGGTAGTTGTGGTCCTCTCAGGATCGATGGAGCCGGCATTTCAACGTGGGGATATTTTATTTTTGAATAATTCGGTAGAGAAAGTGTTTGTGGGTGATGTTGTCGTTTTTAAGATTAAGGATAGGGATATTCCGATTGTTCATCGGATTTTGAAGGTGCATGAAAAGCCCGATGGGAGGGTGGAGTTGTTGACTAAGGGGGATAATAATCGTGTGGATGATCGGTGAGTTGTTGTTGTTGTTGTTGTTGTTGTTGTTGTTGTTGTTGTTGTTGTTGTTGTTG
>JALLBI010000382.1:3132-15881 GCA_036940125.1 Mediolabrus comicus
TAATAGATAATAAGAATGCATATAAGATATCTACAAATCTGAAATTGACCCGCCCTGTGTTTCAAATTGGGCCGCATAAATCTTGGTCTGATCCGAAGCGGGATTCCCGCGGAAGGCAAAACGATAATGGTTCCAAACTCCAAACTAGATCTATCGGCCCTAATAAACGATGACAAGATATCCGACTTACGCATGAGAACGAAGGATAACGGCGTCATTCACGTCCACCGATGCATCTTGTTGGCACAAGTTCCATCTCTGTCCTCCCAGATTAAGGACGATGAGATCGATGTATCGAATATGAGTCATGACAGTGTACAGAGAGTTGTAGAATTTGTCTACACAGGCAAAGTGACCGCAACAACTTTAACTCAAGAAGAAATTTTGGAAGATATCATCACGGCAAAACAAATCGGAGCAGACGCAATGCTGTCCACACTCCAAACATTGGTGAAAGTTACCGACGACAACTCACTAGATGTTCTCAAGGTGGCGTCAGAAAATGATTTGAGTTGGTTGAAGGATGTTGCATTGAAACATTTGGAAGATACAGATTACGATCTGATTTTTGATCGCATCAAATTACTAGAAGATTCTTGTTCTACAATTGTAAGTGATTTTGACGCCATCGTGAAAGCCGTAGAAACTAAAAGGAGACAAAAACCACCCCAATTGATCCAGGGGATCTCGTGTCGAGGCTGCCTCGGCCTCGCAGCGACATCGGCAGCTTCTTTGTTTTTGTTGAGAATGGAAATGAACGACTTCCTTGTCGCATCTGCGAACGTGTGTTTTTTGGGTGTAACTATCTATTTCTTCTTGTAGATAGTATAAGTAACTATATGTTTGTCAATCTAGCATCTAACCTCTTACGTGAGACTCATATCGACATCTTCTATTCCTTTTCCATCGCTGTCCAAGCCTGCAAGGATTGAACTACCAATCCCTCTTCTTTGTGATTGCATGTTATCATCACCAAGATCGTCAATAGTGGCAAATACTGATGATCTTGGATATGTCACAGCCTCCGCTAAAGCTCGAGTGAGCATCTCCGAGCTAAATGGATCTTCCGGTTTTCGACTTAGTGCTTCATGGTATGAATCAATCGCTCCGTCGACATCCCCACTTAGATGCTTCGCGAACCCCATGGCAGCGTATGCTGAGTAACTACCAGGATTCAATGAAACACTCTTCTCAAAGCAAATAATGGCCTCTGCGTAACAACTCATCTTCCTGTAACTTTGACCAAGATTGAATATGGTTGGTTCCCAGAACTTATCATTACAGCGTTCAATACACTCAGTATCTGCCAGTGTACTATCGATTCCAGCACCAAAGACTGATGCAGAAATTGACCGCCCCGAAGGTGTCTTGACAGCGCATAGGACCGTTGACGGTGGTTGCTCGTTATTATCCGAGCGACGTTTCACATGTGGTGAAACCGGATCCAGTGACGATGGTTGCGATTCAGTAGCTGTTTGCTGACGCTGCTTCTCGTTTCTGTTGCTGCGCAGCAATATATACCCCTCAGCGCCCAATGCTTCATCCGTGGATGTTAGTGCCGATGAGTCTGCTTCAACATGTAATCGCAAAGCCTTCAAAAACCAAAAGGCTGCATCTTCCATATCTCCGCGTCTGTACGACCACACTCCCAACTCATTACAGCACAAAGGATCTGATGCATCTGTATTCTGCGCCGACGTTAGAAAATGTCCAGCCAAACTCAAGTGATTGGTTCGTAAATATTCCATACCCATGTATAATAAAGGAACATGACTTCCAGCAAACTTGTTTTGGGCGGCACGGAAAGATGCGAGAGCCTGATCGCTCTCATCACACACGGCAAAGGAGCATCCAAAGCCAATCCAACATTCTGCGCTACTAGGATCCAACCTCGTGGACCGACTGAAATGCCGTTGTGCAAGATCATACCGACGACAGAGGTAGTAATAACTCCCAACAGCAAACCAGGCAAGCGAGTCCTTTGGATCCGCCTCGACGAAACGATGAGCTAATTCAAATAGTCGACGTTTCAGCCCAAGCCCGACCAATGTTGCAACGTGAACATATCCGGCCGTACGACAGAATGGGTCGCATGCGTCAATAGCGGTGCAGTATGCAAGTGCAGACCGGAGGTCATGTGATCCATACGCACGGATGGCAGCGTGAGATAAGATATCCGATGATTTACCAAGATGGTGCTTGGTAGCCAAACTTCGGAATGCCTCATCAACTGTCTGACTAAATGAAGGGTCACCGCCACCACCACCAATTGATGGCTTTCTACCAGTCCCACTAACAAAGTCAGGTGAACCCAAGGAAAGGAGTGATGGCGTCGGCATTCCTTCATGTGGTACTGGAGATGCGTCAAACTCACTTGGGTGATCATCCCCGAGAGTCGATGATGGTGGCAATGTTGTTACACCCAATCCTCCACGTAAACGTGCCAAATAAGCATCCCTCAACCAAGAAATACCCATTGTCTCTTGCCCATTACTGTTGTCATTATTATTTGTACCATCTCCACCACCACCAAAATTAAGTGATGCCACCCATCGTCGTTCCTCTTCAGGATCCAATAGTCTCCTTTTCACAACATAATCCAATGCCTCAATACATCTAGCATCAATCGTCAACGCCATCCTCAAGAAAGGTATGGCACGATGAGGATTGGAAATTTCATCATATGCCACCCCCCGCGCGGCACATAGACGTGACATGGGATGGATGCCCTCCATCATTAATTGTGTTGATGAGAATTGGACGGATTGGATATTATCAGCAAGGCGGAAGAGACGTTCATCATCACCATCATCAATCAATGCCATATGTGATAGAGATTGTTCACGCCACTGACGGATATACATTTCATCTGCCAATTTCATATCTAATTCATCATCTTCATTATCGTCTCCTCCTTTTCCCTCTCTTTCGTCATCTTTTCCAATAATATGACCCTCATCTTCCTTTTCTACTACACGATACCCATATCCAAACACCCCCCATTCCACAGGAGGAGGAGGGGGTGGGAATCTCATTGCCTCTTCATATACCGCTATTGCTCGTTCATACTCACCAGCATTGACTAGACATTGTCCAGCCAATAGTGCTGCCTCGGTACGAAGTAGAAGGGCGTTACGTATCCCTTCCTTGTTGCTAATGTTGTGAAATGAATACTGTTGTTGCTTCATATTTTGAGATGAAAGAGACTGATTCTGATGATTTGGATCGTCTCCAACAATAGCAGCAGCGGCAGCAGCAGCAGCAGAAGTATCACCATGATCAGCACTCCCCACACCAAACCCAATCAATCCACTCTTATCCAAAATCCAAATGGCACGTTTACTTTCCCCCTTTAAACTCATGGCACGTGCCGCTAAATATGCATCATCGGGTCGTTGACCATTCGTTTTGGCATAGAGTGCCTGTGCATAGAATGATGCCGTGATTGGATCGGGTGTGGTCATCCTCATAAAATTGTTGTTGGTATTGCTAATAGCTACTGGTAAATGCATCCCGAGTAGAGATTGGACAAAGGTACGCAATTGAATAGTCTCTTCATCTTGACCAATTGACCTTAGATATTCTTCATATTGTGGATCTATCATTGTCATTTCAGTATCATTAGTGGCATTATTGTCTGAAGCAGCAGTGGCGGCGTTGTTACTATTACGAGATGAAACGCCGCCCGTCCCACCTCTAGCAGCATTTGCAGCAGTATTCATTGCCGTAGCAGCCGCCTGTGATGCTGCATTACAATGATTCTTTGGTGAGAGTCCAGCAAGGAACGTATTTGAGTCATCCAGTGAATGTGAGTTATTATTATTATTTTGAGATCCCACTGCCGATGCCGCCGCCGGTGTCCCAACTCCGCCTGCTGCCGTGCCGTAGGAGAGACGACCTCTCATGGCATCGAGAGAGGGTCGACCTGAGGCGAAGGAACCTCCTCGTGGTCGATTGTTGTTGTCTGCAGCTGCTGATGATCCCCTTGGAGGGGCGGGCGATCTTCCTGTCACCGTCATTGTCAAAGATGTGAGTTTGTGTTTTGTGTTTTTGTTTAGTGATGGAGCGTGATGGATAGATCTCAGATCGAAGATGTGACGGAGCGGTGACAGATAAAAATCAAAAGCAAAAGATATCAACCATGACGAAAGAGCTGTGACGCTGTTAGTTCTATTCGCTTGTCACCGCTATTTTTGGCTTGATAGATCATCGCAATGGGAAAGAAAAAGCAACCTCCTCGGAAGTCAAACAAAAAGAAAGGTGGCGGCGGCAACGGTGCGAAAAGCAGGGGCACATCATCAGCAGTTGCTTCGTCACCCACCGTCATCACTGACCCGTCCGCATTACTACAAGGAGAGATTCCAGATTTTGGAACTATTCACCCAATCACGAAACGAAATTACTCGTCCATATACTCGTGTTACAAATCTGCAACCCATCGGTTTTTGCAATACATGCGAGATAATGTGCCCAAAGATTTGATTGATGGTGATACATCTGTCAACTTTTTGTTGACTGCTGCCGATTGGATGAGTTCACAATCTCACGTTTTGGATCCATCTATCATGAGAGATCTCAAGTTGTGTATTCGAATGCGTAATCGAGTTGCCAAGAGTATGTTCAGTGGTGGTGATGATGGGCATAAATACTTTCTTCAGGTGTTGGTTTATTGTTGGACCGTGTTGCGAATTCTCCCTACTGCTGAGAAGAAAATTGAGATTGACGCAGTGGAGGATGAGGAGGAAATCGTGGAGGATGAGAACCGTTTCGCTCCTCTCTTGAATGGAGAGGAAGAAGAAGATGATGAGGAAGATATGGATTGCTTCCCGCTGAAGGTCTCTAGGCCTGAGCCAAAGGCCAATCCTATTACTTTTGAGGAGCTTTTAGCTTCAGATGACCGTAACGATGCTATTTTGTTCCTATTATCGCTAGATGAACTTATGGAATTTAGTGCTGGACAGCAAAGCGTCATGGCACGGAACATTCGGAACGATAATAGCCAGGGACGTAAAGACACAACGATGATAAGTACTCTGATGGAAGCAACCATCGCGGCTAACTTTTCTATCCAGGCTGTTCAAAAGATGGAAATGGAATTGCAAATACAGCATGAACATCTGACTACACCCTGTCGGCTTTTGGCATGTCTTCAATTTCCTGAGATCACAGCGCAAGTGTCTTCAATTGTGGGAGAGAAAGGAGCCAAACAATGTGATCGAAGTGAAATCATCGCTTTCCTTGGGGATTCTATGGAGTGCAGCTTTATCAATCCATCCGACGAGTGGAATCGCAAGGATTCAATTGTTGGTGACTTTTGTCGCAAATATGAGATTGATGACACAGGTAGTGCCCAGATTGAAGAGCTGTTTCAGGTCCTTACACAATTTACCATTATGGAGCTTCCGATGAAGGCAGAGGATACCACTTCATTGAATCAATTCAGGGCTGCCCTCGAAAGTGGAACAGGGAAACCGCACAAGTCGCACTCGTGGCTTCCACAGATGGATTTTGTCGGAGGCGACCGATCTATTCATCGCACTGTCCGTCTGATGCAACTATTTGCTGGGGCGATGGACAGGAGTTTTTCTCAAGGATGTTTGGAAAACTCACCGACCGCCCAAGCAAGTTTAGTGACATGGATGAGCTTCTAATGTCACATTTACTGCCCTCATGGGCGAATTTCTGTCGCTATGGCATTATAGGGAAGGTGAAGCTTCCTCGCATTTCTGAACTTTCTCCATTGTATGTTCAGCTGAAATCCTTCGCTGACAACCCTCGCAGATCAGTGTCTTGGAGTTGCGCATTTAGTGTGCACGCAGTGTTGACTGGAATATTTGAGGTTGCTGCTGAACGACAGCATGTTACGGATCTTAGCAAACACGTGTTTGGCACTTATTTTGCCCAGGTAAAAAATGCACTCAAGTTGATGAAGACTGAGAAAACTTCCAACATGAAAAAATCAAAAGCCATGCACAACATCGCGATGGTATCTTTTTTGGAAAATTTTGGTTTACCTGCGCTTGGGGATAATGCGATGTGGAACCCTCTCTGTGCAGGAACAAACCTATCCATTCTGGACTTCTTCGGAAATCTGGAAGGCGGATGCGCAGTCATTGACTGTCAAGCCCAACTTCGCATCGTGATGTATTTATATCACGGACTTATTATCAATGGAATAATGGAGGAAGATAGTGTGCCATTTCTTCAATTTCTCTACGAGGGATTTAAGAACTGCAAAGCATTGTGGCAAGGATCTTTGCCGTCGAGAGGAGAATTGGTAAAGAAGTTTTGGATTTCGTTTGGAATGGGACTGAGTCATTCCAAACGAATGTCCGAGAAGGCTGGACTTCTTGCCCGAGGAGGACCAGTATCACCCGCTGGAGTTTTTGCTGATGGTCTGCTGCACTATGGCAGAGGGCGCACAATGAAGCCCATCGAACCGTCGGAAATTTCAACTGCCTTTCGCCGCATTTGTGAACGTGACTTTGAAGGTGTTGTTGATAAGTATCATACTCCGGAACAAAGAAAAAGAATGTCGCACACTGACCAATACGTTACGGCGGTTACAACTAATGACACACTTGATCACTTGGAAGAAGAGATGAAACTTCACTCTGTCAACCTAATCTCAGCAGCGTATTATTTGGAGCAATTTGTTTGCAGTATCACTCGCGTGTTTCAGTGGGATTCACTGTTGGAAACATTCAAACACACAACCAATCTGGACACAAGGCAAGGTTTTGCAATCATCTTTGCTCAGCACTTGCTAGGTGCNATTCAAACACACAACCAATCTGGACACAAGGCAAGGTTTTGCAATCATCTTTGCTCAGCACTTGCTAGGTGCGCTTGATTTTGCTCATGATCCTTTGAACTATCAGTTCAAAAATGCACCGATGCTCACGAAGCAAGCGCCGACTCTATTTCACGGATTGTGTGGTTTTATGGATATGTTTTTCTCTCGTTTGCCTCCAGATAATTTGCTCTGGTTTCAACCGACGGAGCCATGTGATAATGGCAAGATTGAGATGGTTGGGTCGGGGGCTAAGCGTCGTTAGGTTAGGTAAGAAGTATAATAATTATTATTTAGATGCAATCGTTTTGAGTAAGTAGATAGATAGACAACACCTACGTCTAGCCTATTTGGCCAAGTAACTTCTTCCTAATTCATAAAAATATATATTGTGTCTACTCTCTCTGTCTCTGCCACTTCCTTCAAAGTTTTCTCTTGTTGGCACTCATTGCCTTGAGTTTTTCCAATCTCAATACAGCATCTGTCATCGCTTGTCCACGTTGCGCAGTCTCGAATTGTTGTTGAGTCGCCTCCGACTCTGCACCATCTGCTGCAACAATAATACCATCACCATCTCCTCCCCCCGATGTGGCACCACGCAATGCATCTTCCTTATTCTTATACATGGTACTTGGTCTACGTTTCTTTCGTGCCTTGACCAATTCCTGCTCTAACTTTTCCATACTAACAAAGATACTCCTACCCCCAGCAAAATTTATTTCACCACTTTGATTATTTTTGTCACTTCTCTTATCATTATCATCAGTCTCTCCCTTATCACTAGACGAAGATGATTTTGAACTAACTTTGAGGAACATTGTCTTTTTCTTCCCAATAACTATCTTCCCATCCACAAGAACCTCAAATACTGCCTCACCACCACCTGCATCTGACCCAACCTTGGGCAGTATCCTACGTTCCAATAAGACATCTGGATGATAACTCTTAATTTGATCTGCAACTGTTAGGTAGAATGGTCGTAATCCCGCCGATGAAGAGTATCGAATGGTGACTTTGACACGTTTTTCTTGCATCGTAAGATATTTTTGATATGTCATCATGGGTGCCTCGGGTATGAACTTGCCATCATCAATTAGTTGTTCTTCTATAGCAAGGAGATTACGTGCTTCCTCAGCAGCACTGGCGGCGGCAGCTACCAATTCCTCTTGTCTTTTCCCCTCGCTGATTCGAAAACGCAGTTGTTCAGCCAAGCGTGCCTCTTGGAACGATGCCATGCCAATTTCTGTTGCGTGCCGACGAGGAGGTGTTGTCGTTCTTTTCATTATTTCAAAAGCATCTATTTGATGGGTCTTAGATGATAGTAAAAGGACTAATATCGCTGACAGCGCCGCCAACCGCAACTTTATTACTATTAACGGATACATCGTCTTCTATCTGATGAATGTCTGATAACTACGGGGCCACTTCTTCTTCCTCTACCTGTGCTACTTTCCACTGGCAGCTGGCAGCGCTTACCATAGCCAACAGCCACGTCAAAATCAAAGGCTCGTTTAGGTTTTAGGCTGGTTTTAGGTTTACTTTCGAGCCTCTGCAGGGAAAGCGGAGAAGGGAAAGAAGACGTAGTTGGAGATGGAGCCGGTTCCGATGGTTTTTAGGTGCATTCATTTTAGGATCTTTATGTCATTAGGATAGTGTTATTTAAAAAGTCTTCTTCATTTTTAGGTACCTAGTAGCCAAATAGTCTCCACAAACGTACTGTTATTTACCTGTCGACGTGGTTTTGCTCTGTTTTTCTTTCCGAAGCTCTGGTTTGGAGTTGTTGTTCCGCCGCATAAAAATTCTGCCGTACCATAGCCTCCCTGCCAACTAACAGCTGGTGTTCACCTTAGCAGCGCCTGCTACAATGCCATTACGCCGCTCTCAATATCGTGGACAATGTCAGTGTCCGTTCTTGTTGTCTCCCAGTAGCGTCAGCGAGCATCGGAATTATAGTCGCCGCTCTGATGCAATGTTTCCAATGCTCATGATGATTATGATGATGACATCAGGACGTGGATATGTCCCGCCGTCGTGTTCCTCCTTTTCCCATAATCAGCACAGAAGATCATCATCTTTGCGTAGAGTGCAGTCGTTTGGCGTTAAAAACTCTGTTACAAGGAAAAGGAAGAAGCGTTTTCAATACTGGAGTGTGACAAATAATAATGATGAAGTTCAAGTACAAGATGAACAACAAAGCTATAATGTGGTCAAAACTATGTCACCTGATACGAGCAATGAAAGCAAACTTGATAATTTGATACCATCAACTATGATGCCTTCCAGCAAAAGAAGAACTAATTCATTTGTCGCAGCAAATAGTGGTGGGAGGATGGACACCAATCGACGCCATACAGGGTTGTCGTCATCTGTATTGTTACCTTCTTCATTGTCATCAGATGATAGCGACACGACGTTGCAACCACTATTTTTTCAATCAACTATTCCTTCTCCCACTGACTCTTTGGATGTTTCAATTAGTAAGAATGGTGACAACAACAACAATAATGGATCTTGGAAGGAGCGATTGTTGGATGTATCCAACTTTGCATCACTTTTATGTGTACTTGACTGTACACTGCTTCCACTGGTTTCAATTGCTATTCCTGCCATTTCGTGGGGTGTAGGATTCATTCTTGGTTCTGGAGGATCACTATCTACCGCCACTACTATGCCGCCTGCCTTATCAGCATTCCTTGCATACTTACCTGCCTTATCACATGGGATTGCGCTCTACTTTGTCATTCCGGTGGGATTACTTACAACAATTATCAATTACTTCTTTGGCCATAGAGAATTCAAATTTAGCATGGCAGCATTATTTGGTGTGACGTTAATCTACGTTGCCAATTCAAGTGCAGGATTAGGTATTCCGAGTATTGACGCAATGTTACATTCAGCCGGAATTGTTGCAGGAGGTGTACATGATCATGCTGGACACGTTCACAACGCATGCGGTGCCATGGTCGGCGCCGCTACGAATATGATGGCGCATACCTGTCCTGAAGGTTGGGCTCATCGCATGACGAATACTTTGGGATGTGCATTTTTGTTGGGTAGCAATTATTCAAGTCGCAAGTATATGGAAGAGAAGAATTCGGGATGTGCGGCAAGTGCATTGGCTGAGGCTTGGGGTGGAGATTCTGGGAGACAAGTTGTTTGTCCTCCCGGTTGTGGTTGTGAAAAACCNATTGGCTGAGGCTTGGGGTGGAGATTCTGGGAGACAAGTTGTTTGTCCTCCCGGTTGTGGTTGTGAAAAACCTTCTTTTGGCACTAAAGGAAGTAGTAGTAGGGCTGGAGGAGAAATGTTCTTTCAATGGGAGCGCAAATCACCTGTCTCTGAAAGGAGCAGTAGATTTCGTCGTTAATTTGTAGCGAAGAACATGTGGATTGTTATGAAAAAATATGTAAATAACTAAAATACGGTTGAAAGATGTATGCTCCCTTTCTACAACAATTTGCTTAGGCATGAGTAATTGGCTTCAGTCGTTCGTCCAATGAACGTCTTTGCTGTCATACGCCGGCGTGTACAAACTATAGGGCAATGGAACATGGACATCAACGCCTTCATCATCTTCTTCGTCGTCATCGTCGCTATCGAGACAAATGGCTCCATTGCTAGTTTTTCCGTAGTGACCAAAAGGGACAATACGAACTCGTTTGCCATCGCCGCGAGCTTTCGCCAATGTGGCAGGCGAGATAAAGACACCCAGTTCCCAATGCGCGATGAAATTTATCATCTCATCGGAACCTGTATATCGTGCTTGAACCTGCCCCCAAGCAGCGATAGATAAATTATGGCTACCAAGATAGAGCCACTCGATCGATGATCTATCAGAAGACGGCTGAACCAGAGTTTTGATGTGAGGTACGTGACGTGCAGTCTGCAATGGATCGTCAGCATTATTTCGACTCGACCATCGATGGTACAGAGGTTGGAGGAATTCGTCTTGGACTTTCTTCGCTTCACCCATCACCGACCCTCCTCCTCTGTGTCCTTCGACAGAGTTTCTAATCTCGTCAACTGTCGGCCATACGATTCGTAGGTTTCTTTCTAGCACTACGTTTTTCTTTGAAAATTTGGCATGATAATCCTCCACTGGTCTTGCACTATGTGTATTTGTATAATCAATCGCTTCGTGAAATCTGCTCAGCCACTTTGTGTTCAATTTTCCCAACGATGAGACTTGACAAAGGACTGGTGGCTTGCTACTCTTTCCCACCGCCTGACGAGCTGCAGGGAAAGAATCCATAATTGCTTTTCGAAGCTTCAAGTAGCCAAAGTTATGCCAATTATCAGATTTATGCCGTCCTGGAACTGACGGGATGAGAACTGCATATGCTGAAGAGTAATCATATAGCCGAATAAGCTCTGCGAGAGAAAACTCTCCATTACTCAAGGTTCTTGAAGAGTCACCTTGAACACCCACAGTCGGGCAAGTCCAACGCTGACGCNCTCTCCATTACTCAAGGTTCTTGAAGAGTCACCTTGAACACCCACAGTCGGGCAACTCCAACGCTGACGGTTCGAGTAGCCGTAACTCTTCACATAGCGACACAGATCGTCCTCAAACAGGCAAGTTGCATCATCACTTTTCATTCTTTTGTAATCATTCTGCATAGCACGACCTTGAGTTTGTTCTTTGAGTGGAAAGTTTTGTGCGTACACCCCATTAGCTTTGAGCTGATTGTCTCCTTCGAGCAAGTTGGACGTGTGTATTGCTACACGAATAAAAGACTGTCTTTTCCCATCAATAACCTCATCATAACCAGTTAAAAACATTTTGGTATGGTGCATACCGTAATCAATTTGGACAGGTAATGGGTTTGTCGTCGAGTTTGGTGGATCTGACGGAGAGAGCGCTACGAAATCAACTGTGTTGCCACTCCCAACAAGCAGTTCCCTCCATTTCATCACAGCACTCTCATTAATTCCACCATGATAAAATACAACCACACGATGAAATTGAAGAACATCAGGAAGTATCCGATCAAGTAGATAACCAAAATCTATCGAGAAGTTGGATATGATGAGCCATTTCAATTCTCTATTTGGAACGTCGAAACCAATGATTTGTCTCAATGTGCGAAAATACTTTCGTGTTTGTCGGGATAAGTTTTTTGAAGACGATGTTGCAAACAAATGGAATGGTATTATATCATCATGTTGCTGTTTCGGCACTTTGTTAGTCCTCTTTTTCTCACTGCGCGCTTGAATCAGTGCAGTTACTAGATCTGATTTCTCAATAAATAGATTTGTTGCAATGCCATACGACGATTCCAACTCCCGTTTGATTGCACCTACTCCCATAGATTTGACTTCATCTTCCAAAGACGAGGCCAAAGAAGGGAGAGCTTTTCTCTTTCTGTCATGTTTGGGTACCGGCTTATCATCTTCGTCGTCTTCATCGCTGCTGTCACCGAGCAAATCAATCACTTCCTGCCCAGATTGTTTCTTGTGACTAGCAGAAATAGCTGTGGCTGCTGATTGTTTTTTATTACTAGCGGTTGATGGAGATTGTTCGGTGCTCATTGTACCAGTACCGGTATCACTCGAAGTAGATGCTGACGTTGTTGCTATTCTTGATGATGTTCTTGATGATGAAGAAGTGTCATCGTGATGACGTCTCCTCTTTTCCAACTCCTTTACTTTACCGTTTTGCATCTCCCTGAGTTTCTGCCGCATAACTTCAAAATCATCTTCGCTGTCACTATCAACGTCATCAGTGTTCAGGTGCGCAAGTCGTCTCTTTTTCGTAGACTGAGCTGCTGCTGCGCTTTCACTTATTGCTGCAGAAGTAGAAGTTTGAGCATTGTTTTTGTTATTAGTGATGAACTTATAGGAGGTGGGAGACGATGAAGACATCATCGAGCGCAATCTGAAGGTGACAGAGAAGGAATTTGCGGTGGAAACAATGGCAGCGAAACTAAAAAATGTACTATAGTATGAAACAACAAC
>JALLBI010000383.1:0-19233 GCA_036940125.1 Mediolabrus comicus
CTTCTTTAAATCTTGTTGCATTTTGTCCAGCGGGTCAACGTTCTAGCACGAGACTCGCCAAGTTGAGATATGGATGATCTCCACCACTTGATTGCAAGAATAGCCAATGTTCCTAAATGACACGCAAGCAATACCAACGCCCAAGATTTGGAAACGAAGATATCTTCCGGTAGAAACTTCCAATTTACTGTCCACTTGAAGAAGAATACACGGTCAAATTCAAATGCTTTCTTGATGTAACTAATTGGATAAGTCGTCAGAAATGGCCACCCAAGAACGAGTTGTACAGATGCACAAATGGACAAATGTTGTATCGTCCCAAGTAGTGACTGATTCTTTTGGAGTAGAAGTAGTAACAAGCCCGGTGCAAAAAGAAGAATGTTCATTTTGACAGAGACTGCCAATGAAAACACCGCACAGCCCAATGCCCAAGAGTCGCAGCAAGCGAACAAATACATTGAAATATGTAGCAAAATCATGGCTGGTGCATCATTGAAAAGTCTCAACACAAAGATAGAATGGACACGTTTTGAAAGACATGTAATACCCATTGCAATTCTCCAACACCACACCAATCTGGTCAATGATGCTTCAGTGTTTAGTTGTTGTCGCATACGCTGTAATACTGCATTGTACAACATCAATACTATTGCAGCATTGAGAACGTAAAGAAAAACAAATGCCCACTGAATTATTCGAATGGCATCAGGAGATGTGCTCCCTCCCAACCCAAGCGGATCGTCAAGTATATCAATAGATTTTGTTGTAATATATTTCAGAAAACCATAGAGATATAAAAAGCCAGCAGGATACACCAGCGGGCCTGTATCTCCTCTAATATTCACATAATTTCGCTCCCCATTTTGGTATGTCGTCACCTCTTGCATATAAGCTATCCAATCAATTTCAGTGTAGGGCACGCGCTTGACAATTAGCGTGGTAAGAAGGGCCTCTGCAATTAAGAGAATGATCACCCATGCATAGTCATACCTTCGCTTGATCAACATGATGTTGTTGATTGAGTTGTCGTCGTTGCTTCATATGGCTTTTGACTTTGGCTTTTGGCTTTATTGGCTTTGGGCTTTGGCTCACTAGGTCTCTCCCGACAAGAGAAGTCTCCCCCTTGTTTTACAAGAAGTGTCCCTTTGTTCACAAGACGTGTCCCTTTGTTCACAAGACGTGCTCACGAAAGCTACTGCTCTCAAATCGCCACACCATCACATCACCGAAGACAATGGTAGAGCCATCACCAACATCAACGAAGGCCGCTGATGAAAAGAAGAAACAGCGAATAATATGCGGTAGGTGCAAGTATCCGAAAGAAAAAGCATGCATCTGCTGTGCTCTTCCCGAGACTCCACTCTACACACTTTTCAAACGTTGCCGAATGATTGTGCTACAACATCCTCATGAACTTCGTAGGAAGAATCGTTCGCTGCCGCTGGTTGAGCTTGCCTTGTTTGGAGAGCGTATATCAAATGATACGGTGGAACAAGAAGATGCTAAAGCTACAAAAGATGAAGACTTTGTAATGAAAACTATAGTTGGACGACGGATTGGAGATAAGACTGATGGAGATGTTTTGAAGATATTGACTGATCCAACTGAGGTTGTTCTCCTCGTGTTTCCTCATTCGGACGCCATGGATATACACGATGGCATTGCGTTGGCAGAGAGCAAGATAAAAGACAACAATGTTAAGGCTGACGGTGAATCTCCTAAAGCGGATAAAAAGATTAACCTCATCTTTATCGATGCATCTTGGAAACATGCAATGGAGATGAACAACAAAACTGAAGCGGCAGGAATTTGGCCAAAGAATATGATCCGCGTACAGCTGACACCAAGCTCACAACAAGACACTACGCAAGATTCTTCTTCTGACAATGCATTTATACAACGTCGATTTCAAATACGTGCTCCTCCATCACCAGATCATTTAAGCACAGCAGAATGTCTGGCATGGATCGCTAGTCGTGTTGAGAATAATCCGGAGATATATGAAGGCATTATGAAAGTTTTGGATTATATGGTAGAGTTATGGCGAGGTTTCGCCAATGTGGCTGCACAAGGTGACACCGTTGGTGACAAGAGAAACAGAGCTGGCAGAAGCTTAACAGACGGTGATGGTTGTAGAGAAATGTCTCAGAAAAGAAGAAAAATACCTTCCAATAAAACTTAATGTTGATCTAAGGATTGGTCAATTGATATTTATGATATATCTAAGATGTTGAATCCATTGGCTATAGCTGAGAGGGAGAGGGTTCTCGTTTGGCTCTTTATAGCTTCCCAAGAGCTTGCTTTGCCCCAATGCAGCCCATTCCAATACCGATAGCAGCGAATGCCATGGCAAGATAAACCTCAAGCTTCTGCGCAGTCGTAGCATCGTCTCCCATATTTTTCACAGCACTTCTAAACATGATAGCAGGGTAAACATAAATAAGTGCGTTTCCTAGGGTGGCGCCACCAAATGACATGATGAATGAGAGGTCAGTAATCTTTAGTGCTACTGCAGTGACAGCTCCTAAAATCAGGTAGGTGAGGTTGTTAAGTTTGGCGTCAGTGCGTTCTTCTTTCGGTACTTGCATCATTTCTAGTGTGCCATCACGGCAACCGACGAAAGCTAGCGGGTACCTGCAAGATTGGAGTTAGAGAATGAGATTTCAAGGTGAGCTTGTTTATATCGCAGTTTTGAGACAGACAAGTATGCAAGTTCACTTACGTAAAGACAAGGGCAAACGCAACTGCCACGCGAGAAAATCCCATTAGCGAATCTTTGGTTGAGTAGTTATTCAAAATGAATCCGTTACAAGCGCCTCCAAATGTAGAGAATCCCATGGCCGCGATACCAATAAAGAAGAGGATTGAAATTGAAAAACTGGTAGCAACACAAGTGTTCCATCGTGCAATTGTATTGTTCTCAAGATCAAGATAGAATTTTGGGGCATTAAAGTGTGCCATATATGCCGTACTCAACATGCAAATAAGAATGAATGCATTGGAACTGAACACAGCAGATGCTCCCTTTGTACCAATTGCTGGGCGAAGAGATTCAGCAACATCAGCGGCAAACCCAGACGTTGGGTCAGAGTATGATCCATCAAAGAAGCGAATGGCCATCGCCACAGCAGTGTAAAGCATTCCAGCGATACCAGCAAGACTGAAAGGTGCCAAAGACGACAAATCCTTGAGCTTGCAAAGAGGTAGGAGGACTGTGAGAGTTAAACCCACCAAAGCCTTCTCACGTGAAACACTTAGACCAATTGTTTCGAAGAGGGCAGCGAAAGTGTCCCCTAATACCATACTGTATGCTAGCACTGCAAAGAAAGTCTTGATGCAACATGAAGACCCTGGAATCCAGGATGTTGAAGCACCAACGGTTTTCTCCCATGCTCCCTTGTAAGATGTTGCGCCAGTGATAGCACAAAGGCGTCCAAGCAAGGAAAAATTGTATGCAGCAATAGACCCGATGGATGCAATCAGTATAGCAGCAGGGACAGCAGCCGATGGAGCATCACCAAACGCAGCAATTCCTGTAGGCAAGTAGATGAAAAAGATGAAAGCGTTGTCATGCGTGAGCAAACAAAGGAATGCTGTGTCATTCTGTGATGCATCTATCAGGTGTATCGGCCGAGCAACAAGATGCCTCATCGTATATGGGTTAGGTGATATTGACAGGGTCACTGCCATGGTCCTCAGTGAGTCTAATCCTATGCAATAAGTGAGATTAACGCATTTCTGCGTCGGTCTCTGCACGTCGGAGTTCTTGTGTTTAATCATAAGCTATCTGATGCTCTTCATTTACAACTACGTTCCTTCCGCAATCAAAACATAATACTCACCTGCCGGTAGACTGAGCACTCCTACACCAACAATGGCCTTGACCATGTTGAAGAGATGACTTGTCATGGTTGACGTTCCTCCACCATCTCCACCACGCACCTCTTTGGTGTTGACATCACCCCATACACGAGCATTCTTGTGGAAAGCAATTGGTTGCTTCGTTGCCCCACCTCTTGGAATGGAAGTGANTCACCATCACCAAGAAGTTAATGCAAGCAAGTAATGCATCGTCTCTTCACCGATACTGATAATAGCTAGATTGACAATGGTTGAGACCAGTTTGAACCCCGTGGCTGACCTTGCGGGCGTGGAATTCGTACCGCAGCTGCAAGAGTTTGGTATCACAGAGCAAGACCTTGCAACGACCATCAAAGTGTTAAATGCAGTAGCGACGCTTGATCCAAAGAATGCAAAGAAAAAGAAACGGAAAGCAGCAGACAACGGAGATGAAGCAATTGATGGCCTGGCCGAGTTTCGCAAACCAAACCTTCGACAGCTTCGTAAATCACTTGCTGCATGTCTCTCGCTACACCAACAACTCATGTATGAGGGTAAATCAGAACAGGATTACCGCAACCAAAAAGCGGAGGAGCATACAGTAAAGCGACGGAGAATGGCAGAGAGCCAGCAACAACAAAAATACTTGGCTGCTACAGACTTAAGGCGTGGACGGATCGAAAAACTTGAAAAGCTAAAGGAAGACTCGAAAGATGAAGAGGAGGCCAAGCTACTACAGTTTCTTATTCCCGATGGGCATGTGGACACAGCAAACAGTAGTAATGGAATGAAACTGTTGGTTGAAGCAGCAAGCGATGATGAAGAAAAGAAAGACGAAGGACAAGGGAAAGTTTTGCCAAAGTTGCGATCATGTTATGTGTGCAAGGTTCGATTCAGATTGCTTCATCACTTTTATGATCAACTTTGTCCAGACTGTGCTTCATTCAACTACGAGAAACGTAATCAGTCAGCTGATCTGTCCGGCACAGTCGCTGTCGTAACTGGCAGTAGAGTCAAGATTGGATTTCAGGTATGTCTAAAGCTATTGCGGGCTGGTGCAACTGTGGTAGCTACGACCCGATTTCCAAACAACGCAGTGCAAGCCTATAGAAATGAAAATGATTTTGATGTCTGGAAAGAAAGGCTACACGTTTATGGACTTGATCTGAGAGATGTGACAGGTTTGGAGGCCTTCACGAGATATCTCAAAGTTACATACAGCAATGGGATTGATATGTTGATTAATAACGCTTGTCAAACAGTTCGAAGACCTGTTGCATATTATCTTCCCTTGGTTGAAAGAGAACAACTTCTTTGGTCAAATGGAGACGAGTCCCATCGTAATGTTCTTTCGGGATGCACGCAATTCGAGAGAATTAGGAGAAAAATTGTGAATTCCGAGCAAAGTGAGAATCAAGCGAAGCTTCTTCCAGCTGCATCGAGTGGTCTTTCTTTGAAGTCCTGTCCCGATGAAAAAGAGGCAGCTGCCCAGGAACTGGTGACAAAAGCAAAACCTCCAAGTAGCAGCAGCGAAGTCCCGTTTGACACTACTGGTATCTCTCACTCTGCGGCCATGTCTCAAATGGCAATCATTCCAGAAGATGTGGGAATCGATGAAAAAGTAATGCCTTCTGGTCTTTCAGACATCAATGGACACCAGATAGATTTGAGGTCTACAAACTCTTGGCTACTCAAGATGGATGAAGTATCAACGCCGGAGGTGATGGAGTGTATGTATGTGAATGCAATCGCCCCATTTGTTCTGAATTCTAGACTGAAACCTTTGATGCAAGCTCCTGTGAATGATCCAGAACGACCTGATCGGTTCATCATAAATGTCTCAGCGATGGAAGGCAAGTTTTATAGATACAAGATGCCCAACCACCCACACACAAACATGGCAAAAGCTGCATTGAATATGCTCACGCGTACATCCTCAGAAGAATTAGCCAAAAATAGCCGTATTTATATGAACAGCGTTGACACAGGTTGGATTAACGACGAGAATCCTTTGGAGAAAGCAAGCAAAATTGCGAAGGCAAATAACTTCCAGACACCAATTGACGAAATAGATGCAGCCGCTCGCATACTGGATCCCATTTTATCCGCAAAGAATGATAGAAGCAGTATCAAGTATGGTTGCTTCTTCAAAGATTACAAAGAGACCGAGTGGTAGTAATACTTTTTACAGCTCTAATAGTAGATAATGCTAGCAAGGTATACTTGTCTTTATATGAAGATTACTGGACAGCATCTGAAGTAACTGATAAATTTTCTAAGCACTAACAGTTGAGGCCAATTCACGAAGGATTGATTCAGCAACAAAAAATCCAGACGACATATCATATTGAGAAGATGATTGTGGTGTCAATCCCTTCAGAGGCTGCCCGTTTTTGATAGCTACTAGTTGCATGCGGAGAAGGTATACCTTAGAAACCAACTCGGCTTGAACGACTCCGGCAGGAGCAAAAGAAATTTCATATGGAACTTTTGCTGCTAGTCGATGAATGTTTTCATCGTTAGCTTTGTTAGTAAGCGTTGACTCTAAATCAGTAACGTTTTGTAGCAGACCATCGATTTCATCCATGTGCATTGAAATTTCGTCCATCGAAACATTCGATAACTGGTCTACCTTCTCAGCCAAAACTAGAAACTTAAGTATCGAGCCACAGCCGAATGGTTTGTTCCAGTAACTACTATATTCTTCAGATGCCATCAAGCTCATTGCTTCGAGGAACGCTTTCAATTTTCCACAAGCTTCTTTTCCTTCCAAAATCATATTTGGAATAAGAAATGACTCTACCCCGACTAAGCAATCTTTCAACGAAACCATTTTGAGGTTCTCAACCATTTCAAAGAGATGTCCATTATTCTGCGCTCGGTATGCTGCAGACTCAAAGAACCAGGTAGATGGAACACCAATAGATTGAAGAAATTCACGAGAGTTCTTTGCAGACGAATCGTTGGAAGGATTGTAAAAACGGGAAACGATGGCTTTCGCTCGTACTTGCCTTGCTACTATCATCGACTCTGATGCGTTTTCTCTATCAAGAAGACAAAGAGTTACGTAGACAGCCCATTCCCAGGATCGTTCTGCAATAAGTTGCGATGAAATTGCATCAACTATTAATCCTTCCTCTCCAGGACTCAAATTAGTTGTGGAAAGTGCTGACAAAGTAGCGCCAATGTGAAAAGAGGCCGAAAAGTCGTGTCGGTATGGAGTATGACTGATGGGAGACAGTATACTGGAGATCGGCGTACCATTGGAGATGTAGTGGTTCAAAATCTGATAAAGAACACACTGGCTGTCTCCAGCTGACGAATGTAGTGGCTTTGCAGCTGGGGCCAACTTAGCTAATATGTCAGCATTATACTTCTCCACTGCATCAGACACTTTTGCGGTATTGCCCTGAGGAGATGACCACAAGTACATTCCAAAACGACGTCTCCAGTCGATGTTGTAGGATGTCGCGTTTGTATTGAACATTTTCTTTTCAACGTCTGCACTTCCACTCGCTAACGAGAATATCCTCAACAAATCACTGTCAACAAGTGCTTGCGCACCACTCTCATTCCACATTTTCAATTGTTGATTGTAAAAAGGCTGCGATTGAGTTCCTGAGTTCGCCAATAAAAGAGATAAGCGATAGTTTCCAGTCTCAAGGGCAATCGAAGATGCAAGTGTTGTGTCTCCACCAGCCAAGGCGGCAAAAATTGCAGCGTAAGTCTTCCCAGCGGACTCAGCTGCAGAGATATCAGTCATGGTATCATCTGAAACAACTCCTTTCAGCCAAGCCGTTAATGCCTGTAAACGACGTTTGTCATCAATTTCGTCATCCCCGTAAAGAGAGGTAAGCAATGTGAACGCATTTGTAACAGTCTGCTTCGTGGAATCATTGAGTTGGCACAATGAAGAAGACTGAGAATAATCATCCAAAAGATCACAGAGGGATTTGTTGGAGACAGGAAGGGTGAAAATAGGTGCTTCGTCACCAGTTCCGCCAACAGCCTTTTTATGTTTGTAATGAGTTTCAAGAAGAGGCAGCGTTGCTGGGTTTGTTTCTGCCGAATTATTAATGGCTGGTTTAGATTGAACCAAACAATGACTGCCGGAGCCGGATGGCTTCAAATGAACAAATGAGCCGTCAGGCCTCCATCCTGATGAATAAACAGTAACAAGGAAGAATTAGCAAATTAACAACAATTAGTTAAAAGAATTATGGACAAATATTCTTCTTACCGACGCGAAATGACCGTCTCATCCGCATCCCGTAGTCTATATTTGATGATGATTCGTTTGTGATTCCGCTTTTAGCCGCTAGCCTGCTGCAAATTCCCAATGAAGAAGAATTGCGCGATGGACGCACTTTTGGTTTCAGAGGCTCTTCAGTGGATGTGTTGATGGCATCTACACCTTCATCTGGAAATAGCAGTTGTTCATCGTCAGATTCTTCATATTGTATTATTGCTTGATGCTCTGGGGCCTCGAGGACTTCTTCGGTCATCATGGCGTAAGCCATTTCGCCCTCACGTATTATTTCGTGAACTAATGTCTCCTCCCCACTGACATCAAGCATGTCAGACGCATCAGTAAAGGCAGTGCTTTCGTCTTCATCCATTGGCGCACGCAGATTCGAGGCACCTCCTAACTCTTTATCTTCGGCCCAAGTTGGACGTTCATCATCTGACAACTCCAATGTAGGTGTAGCATTGACGTCGTCATTTGATTCGTCATCAGAGTCATCCAACCCATAGCGACTGAAATGGCCAACCCGAAACTTCCAGACCCCACTATCCGACTCGAAAGACAAGAGCTCTGCCTTCATTTTATGTGTTGTTTTCTCAATCTTACGACTCAACTTTTCCTTCGCATCAGCTGATGCCTCTGCACCGTCCTTGGGGAAGATACCATACATTGTGATCACAGCTGGTCTATTCAACTTTGAACCCTGCTCTGGTTTCTTTCCAGTAGTTTCAGCTTCATCATACACAGACACATTCTTGCTCTCAATTACAACCTCAGCATCTATATCGACACAGCGCACATCTACTGCACCATCCCATTCGACACTTCCAAATCCTGGTCTTTCAACCTTGAAACCACTCACTGTTGCCAGTTCGGCTTCACTCATTGCTTCCAGATCTGCCATTGACGGGTACACCTCGTATCCTCTCTTAGTCAACTTCGGAACAAGGTGTTTTGCAGTATTCACTGGGGAGACAGGATTTGGAGATCCATCAGTTGTATCCGGTGACCCAACCACTTGCTTGTACAAATCAAGCCCGGGAGATTTGTCACCATTCATTGATGGTGTTCCAGCCTTCGGTGATTCGTCTGCCTTCGATGCTGCAATTTCTTGCGTAGGCACCGCAGGAGATCCGTACCGACCATTTTCCAACGTAGCCGCAGGAGTATTTCCATTTGTAGGGATGCCATTCGTCAACATTAATCGAGTTTTGGGTTTTGGTGTTAGGGAATTCGGTTTGATAAACAATGTTTTCGTTGCCGAACCAACAAATCTATTCGGAGAGAGAATTGGAGACCCGTTTTTCCGTGCTAAAGAGGCAATAGGTGATTGTTTGGTAGATGAAATTCCACGAGGGCGAATTTTTGCAGCTGATCTAGGTGCCGGTCGAAGAGAAAGCAGGGCCGACGATGATGTAGCATAAGATCCCCCACTGCCATTCCACCCATCTCCTAAATCATTGTCATAATACGATGATGGTACAACTTTTGATGCTGGTGAAGGATTACCACTCCATGCCTGGACCAACTCTAATTGTTTTTTCTGATTCTCTACAGCGGCAAGTTGTTGTGCAAGCAAAGCTTCAGCAGAAGGAGCCGGCGCGACTGGCGCTGCAGCCACAGGTGCGGCACCGAATAATCCACCAGCTGGAGCGGGCGCCGGAGCACCAAACAATCCACCAGCTGGAGCAGGCGCGGGGGCACCGAATAATCCACCAGTTGCCGGTGCAGGAGCACCAAACAATCCGCCAGACGGAGCAGGTGCAGGAGCGCCAAACAATCCACCAGTTGCCGGCGCAGGAGCACCAAAGAGACCACCAGGTTTAGCGGGTGTAGCTGTAGCCCCAAACAAACCTCCTGAAGCCGCAGGTGCGGGAGTTGAGCCAAAAAGCCCCCCCGTTGCCGGGGCCTGTACGGGAGCAGCACCAAATAATCCACCAGCCGGAGCAGGAGCTGGTGCACCAAATAATCCACCAGCTGGAGCTGGAGCTGCGGGGGCAGCGCCGAATAACCCCCCTGTTGCTGGGGCAGGTGCACCGAACAAACCACCAGTTGCCGGCGCAGGTGTACTACCAAATAATCCTCCTGTTGTCGGAGCAGGAGCAGGCGTAGCTGCACCGAATAATCCACCAGTTGCAGGCGCAGGCGCTCCAAAAGCTGGTGCTGGAGCTGCCCCAAACGCAGGAGCAGGTGTCGGAGCCGAGCCAAATAATCCACCCGTTACTGGTGCAGGAGCGGCTCCAAAAAGAGGCGCAGGTGCCGCCGCTGGTTGTCCGAAAGCTGATGTTGCAGGAGCGGGAGCAGCGCCAAATAATCCACCTGTCGGAGCAGGAGCTGGACTTCCAAACAAACCACCCGCTGGAGCTGCCGCTGGCTGTCCAAATGCAGGAGCTGGTTGAGGAGCAGCACCGAATCCTCCAAAACCTCCAGTTGCGGGTGCAGCAGGACTAGCTTGTCCTTTTGTTCCTTTATTCCCTGCCATATAATCCTCTAAACGAAGTTCCTCGAATGATTTCTGTTCGAATTGTGGCATCCCCGTTATAGAATGCAGTATAATTGTATTTGACCCATCATTTTTGGATGTTGTTGTGTATGGAGCTGACGCCGTCCCTGCTGCTTGTTGCATCGGGGCACCAAATCCCCCCGCGACAGGAGCAGCACCAAATGGAGCAGCGGCAGCAGGAGACCCAAATGCAGATGGAGCTGGAGCGCCAAATGCAGATGGGGCAGGTGCCTGTCCAAATGGAGTTGCCGCCGCTGGACTACCGAAAGGTGCTGGAGCTGGAGCCCCAAATAATCCAGTACTAGGTGCCGGAGCACTACCAAATAATCCCGTGGATGGTGCTGGTGCTGCAGCTCCCCCTCCAAATAATGGCTTTGGTGCTCCAAATGCAGATGTAGCAGGAGCAGGAGCCCCAAACGCTGATGGTGCCGGAGCAGGTGCACCAAATAAACCTCCACTGGGAGCCGCTGCGGGTTGTCCAAATACTGATGTTTGTTGTTGCTGTGCTGGTTGACCAAACGCTGAGGGTGCCGCCGCTGGCTGTCCAAATGCACTCGGCGCTCCAAACGCTGGAGCCGGTGCCGGTTGGCCAAACGCTGTGGGTGCCGCTGCCGGCTGACCGAATGTACTAGTTGCTCCAAATGCCGCCGGTGCCGCCGCTGGTTGTCCAAATGCAAAGGGAGCAGCCGCTGGTTGACCAAACGGAGATGTTGTGGGTTGTTGTCCAAACGGTGCCGGCGCCGGGCTCCCAACTGTCAATTATTATTATTATTATTCATATTGATTTCAGAGTAAAAACAAATTCATGGTTGAGAGGTTATGATAGCACTCCAAAAAATAAAATAATTAACTAAAATTTCACTTACACGGAGTAGCTGGTGCCCCAAATGGCGTTGATGGTTGTCCAAACATGATTTATACTTCAATGAATGTAGGCTTTGAATGCGGCCCAATGACCAGAGATGTTGTATTATTAATAGATAAGAGCTTGGCGCAGCACGGAGAGAGACCACGACTTCCGCAGCGCGACTAAAAGAGTTCTCTATAGAATTACCTTCCACTTAGTAGTCCAAAGTGAAGGTTAATTTTCCCGAATGAACAGCGTTGTTCTGAAAGTTGGTAGAGAGGAGCAACGTTGAGATGATTCATTCCATATATTTTTAGACATCAAAAAATTTCGTAACGCATGTCTTCACATGTCGATTAATTTTTAGCTCTCTCACTGACAGCAACACAGTCAAAGTCCGCAAACAACTTACCAAAACTATCCCACCTCTTCTTGACTCTTGCTCTTTGCCTTCGGTGACCCCGATGATGAGGGTTTGTCGTGGGTGGGTAGTAGCCGCTGGTGAGGGTCTCTCGCGAGTTTTGAGTTTGTTTGCGGCGGAAATGGGAGGAGAGAAGGGAGGAGAGAGGAGAGAGGAGAGAGGAGAGAGGAAAATCTTTGTAAGAGAGAGAGATACGAGAGGTACCTACAAGAGCAATTTTGGTNGTAAAGAGCATTTTGGTATTGCTTATCTACGACCCAATGCAAGTGCAAGTGTAGCGCAATAAGTAGTCAGAGCTATTTTCGTATTGATTTGAGAGTGGAGATTGTTTAAAGTGAGATGTCATTCTAGTATTAAAAATATTATGGATTGCCATGGCCTTTCCATGTTTGATATGATACTCCATAATCATTCACGTATTTGTTTTCATCAAACGTTAAGAGTCGCTCCAAGTTTTTATTCTGTCTATTCTTTGATAATGCTACTTCTCTCCCACGCTGTGCGATTGCAATCCTTTCCTCTTCATTGGAAGGGTCCAAGAAGTGGAGAATCTTTTCTTTTAGATCAAACACGCTGTGGTATACTACAATGCTTTCGCCATCAACAATACCATAAGGCCAGTACACCTGTGGATCATGCAATACCAAAGCACCACTCAACAAACCTTCCATGAGACGGAAATGCCCTTCCCATTTGTCCCTCTGCGCAAGAACAATTATTTTGGATGTTAGCATTGCTTGTATGTAGTCTGGACTGACTTTCTTTCTTCCTCTTCGATGGATGAAACCAACTACGTCTGTATTTACCTTCACATTAGGATGGAAAGCAGTTAGTTGGTCGGAAAGGTAGGTTCGAAATGCACATCGCTCAGAGCGTTTCGGACACACTGTCTTATTCCAGAAAGTTCGCACATCTGTTTCTCTAGGCAATCTTGCAATTGCGTGGCTAAGGGCCAAGGAGCTCCCGCCGCCCAACTCAGGAAAGTTTCGTTGCATAAAATCATCGATTGCGGTATTTATGTCCTCTCTGATTTCATATGTTTTTCTTTGCACTGATGCACACGTCTTACCCAAGTGATCAGTAAAATTTATAGGAACACCTATAAAAGATCCAAAGTCCTTTCTCAATTCGGGATCCTCCTTTGATTTCTTTACCCAACGATCCATGTTACGATCTTTTTGTGTTGTACGCGTGACATAATGTATTCTTTTCCACCCAATTAGATGCACCAGTTCAGTCTGAAGATACCAGAAGCCCCAATCTCCAACGCCTCTATCAGATTGATCAAAGACGAACACCTTCCATTCGGGATTCAATGAGTTGAGCACATCTTGAGTCAAGTTTTGAAGGTAGCCAGTAATGTTGGTATGAATTGTATTTCTCAAGTGTTGATTGTTGTTGTCAAAGTCATGGTTCAATTGCTTTTCCAGTCTCAGCATCATACGCTCTGCAGCCATAGTTGCAATTTTTGGCATTTCTGAAGCTGAAACGGGAATTATCCACAATGCATCATCCTCATCTTTGTCCATAGTTCTCACCAGCTTTGAAGAGCTTGGGAAATTCACAGCAAGTTTTCTGTCGTAATACCAAACCTTGACTGGTTTATTGTCAAAATGGGCCGTTGTAGGCAGTTGTATACGATCATCAAAGTTACTCTTACTCATGTGTGGCATGTATACAAAATACAGAAATGAACTCTGGTATAATAGAATGATGAAACCAAGACTTTGCAACATACTGAAACGATACCTTCGGCTGCAATACGTTATCATGACCAAACTGAACAGCAATATGAATAAAATTGTGGCCAGGTCACCTCTGAGATTTGTTTCTGTACGTGCAGAACTGTTTCGTGCCAAATTGTTTGAATTTGCCGACGCAGGTAGAGGCTCTAAACTTTTACAATTACAGCTGTTACCTTCCAGTAAACTTACTTTAGCATCGTGAGAGGTGGTGCCATGCTTTTTGATCATGAATTCCACGCGTTTATTGCAGCTTACATTATCGAGCCATTTCCTTTCACCACAAAATTTGACTGATTTGCCATCCACTTTTATTATCTCTCCTACCTCCATGATGTTTGCATCACAGCCTATGGAGGAGACTACACAAACGACGCCGTGAAATAAGAACTCGGAAAATGTATGCTACTGAGCTAAGATGTGATGATGCTTCTTGCCTATGGCTATGGTCATCATAAAATTGATCTGTTATCTGTTGTGTTTTGTGTTGTCGGTTTGTGTTACATCATGTTGTTACAGAGCGGAGGTTCCGTGGTGAGTTACATACAGGTTACAGGTTGGAGGTAGAGATGGGAGTCCGAAACAATCGATACTTGGAGCCAAACGCTCAAGCGCTCTGTAACAACATGATGTNAAAACAACCATGTTGACGAAATTTGAGAGCAAATCCGCCCGGGTGAAGGGACTTGCCTTTCACCCAGTGCGGCCATGGATATGTGCTTCCCTGCATAATGGAGTTATTCAATTGTAAGTGGCCTATTTTTTATCTGTTGTGACAACCACGGGGCTGGATAACAATGCCCGCCCCGCTGCCGATGAAAGATATTTTTTACGTGGAGGATATAATATTCATATTACAATTATGCCAATTAATTTCATCTAAACATGTTATTATTTATCCTCCCCTTCTCTACTACTATTTATTTTACAGGTGGGATTATCGAGTGGGAACTGTTATTGACCGCTTTGAAGAACATGACGGCCCCGTCCGTGGCGTGGACTTCCACCTACACGAGCCCCTAATTGTTACCGGTGGAGATGACTACAAAATTAAAGTATGGGATTATAAACTCCGACGATGCCTCTTCACATTGCTTGGCCATTTGGATTATATCCGCACAGTTCAATTCCATCCCAATGCAACCCAATTTCCCTGGATTTTATCTGCTAGTGATGACCANACAGTTCAATTCCATCCCAATGCAACCCAATTTCCCTGGATTTTATCTGCTAGTGATGACCAGACATTACGTCTGTGGGATTTTCAAAAAAGGAGCTGTCTGAGTGTGTTAACGGGACACAACCACTATGTCATGTGTGCATCATTCCACCCAAGTGAGGACCTTATTGTTAGTGCCAGTTTGGATCAGACTGTGCGTGTTTGGGACACTGCAGGACTTCGGAAAAAACAATTGGGAGGACCTGGACTTGATGCTGGATATCCTGGTATGATGGATGTTAATGGTAACCGTGGGGGCACATCTGCGGCTGCTTCTACCGCCCTTAATGTTCAGGCTGAACTTTTCGGTACCAATGATGTTGTTGTGAAATATGTATTAGAGGGTCATGACCGTGGCGTCAATTGGGCCGCATTCCATCCAACACTACCTCTATTGGCAAGTGCTGCCGATGATCGTCAGGTAAAGCTATGGAGAATGAGCGAGACAAAGGCATGGGAGGTCGATACTCTTCGTGGCCACGCCAACAACGTCTCTTGTTGTCTATTCCACCCAAAACAGGAGCTTGTCGTATCTAACTCTGAGGATCGCAGCATTCGTGTTTGGGACGTATCAAAGCGTGTGGGCGTGCAGACATTTCGCCGGGAAGGAGATCGCTTTTGGATCCTTGCTGCGCACCGTTCGCAAAATCTTCTTGCCGCTGGACATGACTCTGGTATGATTGTGTTTAAGCTTGAGAGAGAGCGCCCAGCATCGGCACATGGACCTGGAGATAAATTGTATTACGTTCGTGGACGTGAGCTCTTTTGTCACGATTATTCTCGTGCCACTGGGGGATCAAGCGGAGTTGACGTGCCAATTGCTTCCCTCCGCAGAGTTGGTCAACAAGCTCAAACTGATGGGATTGGGTCGGGACCAAGATTCCTCTCCTACAATATGCACAACCCCACAGAGGGTAACATTCTCGTGTGTTCAGAAGTAGATGGAGGGTGTTATGAACTCATCACATTCTCTTTAACCAATGCAGGTGGATCTGTCACTGATGGCAAACGTGGTTCATGCCTCGGACCTGGAGTGTTCCTCGGACGCAACCGTTTCGCAGTTCTCGATCGTCATAAGCGTGAGATTGTTGTGAAGAATCTCAACAATGAAACCACGAAGCGCGTGTCGGCGCCCGTCCCCAACGTGGACTGTCTATATGACGGTGGTGCGTCTGGACGTATAATTCTCCGTGCTGATGATCGTGCTGTTCTGTTTGAAGTTCAAAGTCGCCGTGTGATTGGCGAGCTCACAGCACCCAAGATCAAGAATATTATTTGGTCTCCCGACGGAAGCAAGGTTGCCTTGCTTTGCAAGTACGGCGTTGTCATCGCTAATCGTCAGCTTGAACAACTCTGTTCGATCAGTGATACCGTGCGCATCAAGTCTGGTGCTTGGGATGTAAGCCCATCAGGTGGCACAAACTCCAACCTCTTTGTTTACACTACGCTTCACCATGTCAAATACTGTCTCCCCACTGGGGATACTGGCACCATTCGAACTTTGGACAATCCAATTTACGCAACAAGGGTTGTCAAGGACAGTTTATTCTGCCTCGACAGAGAGGCTAGGTCAAGAGTCATCAGTATCGACACCACTGAAGCCCGCTTTAAGCTTGCTCTCGCTAACAAAAAGTATGGCCAAGTAATGCACATGGTCAAGCACAGCCGTCTTTGCGGACGAGCAATTGTTGCCTATCTTCAATCGAAGGGTTTCCCTGAAGTGGCCCTTCACTTTGTTCGCGATCCTCAAACGCGTTTCCGCTTGGCTCTTGCATGTGGTAACATCGAGGCAGCTATGGAAAGTGCATTTTCGCTGGAGCAGCAGCAAGGTGCTGACGGCAAGGCTCGTGATGTTTGGGGCGAACTTGGCAGTGAGGCTCTCCGTCAAGGAAACCACCAAGTTGTTGAAATGAGCTACCAACGCAAGAAAGATTTTGATCGTCTCTCATTCCTTTACATGCTCACCGGAGATAATGAGAAGCTGAAAAAGATGCTGAAAATTTCCAACATGCGCAATGATATTATGGGTAGATATCACAACGCTCTTCTCCTTGGTGATGCCGCAGAGCGTGTTGCCGTCCTAGAAGCCAGTGGAAACTTACCTCTTGCTTACATNCTCACCGGAGATAATGAGAAGCTGAAAAAGATGCTGAAAATTTCCAACATGCGCAATGATATTATGGGTAGATATCACAACGCTCTTCTCCTTGGTGATGCCGCAGAGCGTGTTGCCGTCCTAGAAGCCAGTGGAAACTTACCTCTTGCTTACATCAGTGCTAAGCTCCATGGACTGGAAGAAGTTGCAGAGAGAATCAAGGTTGCAATTGAAACACAGGAAGGATCTGTTGAAGGCTTGATGGAAAAAGTTCCCGTTGGAACGAAGAAAGGAGGGCGCCTTCTTCAGCCCCCAACACCTATTGTCAGGGCTGGTAATTGGCCAACACTTGAAATCAAGAAAACAACTCTTGAAGACTTATCGGCCGCTGATGCTGGTGACGAATACGAAGAGGACGCTCCCGTTGTCCCCGCCGCTGACGCAGGAGCTAGCTCTGGGGCTGCATGGGATGATGATTTCGGCGCGGACGATGTTGGCATGGGTGACGCTGCCGATGACTTCGATCTCGGCGGCGACGATGACATGGGTTGGGGCGATGAATTGGATGATCTCGGTGATATTGGGGAGGATGAAGCCAAGCCTGCTCAGGTTGATGACATGGCAGCTTTCAACGAGATTGGAGGTGATGTTGGATTTCAAATGCCTCCAGCTGGACGACCTCCAGCTGGATGCTGGGTTGGTAACAGCTCACATGCGGCTGATCACATGGCAGCTGGAGGCGCATCATCTGCAATGCAATTACTCCATCGCCAAATAGCCGCAAGTGACTTTTCAAATATCAAAGAATCAATGATTGGCTGTTACCTCGGCTCCACTGTTAGCTTACCTGGAGTTCCTGGAAGTGGAAGTATGATAATTCCGCTTATGAGGAATGATGGCGGAGGACATCCTGGAAACGATAGTTTGCCTCGAACTTCTTCAACAATGAGAAGTCTTGTGACAGGTGTTAGAATGGGGTACAAATATTTCCAAGGTGGAAAATTCAACGAAGCAAAGAATGCCTTTAATGAAGTCCTCTCCCAGATCCCCTTAACAGTGACTGAAAACCGCAATCAAGCCAATGAAATGAAGGAAATGCTCGAAATTTGCCGTGAATACGTTACTGCTATCCGAATCAAGGAAGCTATAACTGCGGCTGGTGCCGACCCTGTCCGATCAACCGAACTTTCGGCGTACTTTACACACTGTAATTTGCAGCCTGTTCATTTGCTCCTTGCCCTTCGCTCTGCCATGGGCACTGCCTTTAAGCACAAAAACTTCATTGTGGCGGCAAGTTTTGCTCGGCGTCTCCTTGAACTTCCAGATATGAGAAGTGAAAGAAATGCTGATCTTCGCATGAAAGCAACGAAAGTTTTACAGAAGAGTGAACAAATGGCACGCAACGAACACACTCTTGATTACAAAGAAAACGCTAATTTCTCGATATGCTGTAAAGGTTTTGTCCCTATTTATTCGGGTGAGGAGTGTGTGAAATGCTCTTACTGCGGTTCTGCTTACAAGGGTTCTTCAATGAAGGGACAAGTTTGTATGACTGATGGTTTCTGTACTGTAGGTGTTGAAACTATTGGGCTTGTCACAGGAAAGTAGATAGTAGAACTTAAGATTTAGCAATTAGCTGCATCTTTTATCATATTTTGAGTTATTGTACACTGGCGTGGAATCTATAGGACGTCATCCAAACTTCTCTTGCGAGAGTAGAAGTAGGCAAACATCGAGAGTAACAGTGTCAACGCTACAAATGCCAAGCGTTGATTGCCCCTAATTGCTTCCAACACTGATACTAAAGGTGAACTTTTGCTTCGCATTTTTTCAAATTCTGCGATTTCATCTGCTGATAGGAAATTGGATGATGTTGTCATTGTGATATTGTTCTCTTCATCTGACTCTTTGTAATGCAGTTTCGAACGCGACGAGATCATTGGTCCGTTTGCACTGTCGTTATTACTGCTCTGGCTGTTATCAGCTCGAGAGGTATTATCTGTAACTTTCATTATATGTTGCGAAATGGCATTTATTTGAGGTGTTGCTACTCTTTGTACCCAATCGAGACCTTTCTTTATTGCTTTGTTGGTCTCATCTCCTGCACTTCCACCACGTAACATATTATTGTTGTTCCACAACCCACCACCACGTTCATCAGCTACATAATTATTTGTTGTTGAGGCAGTAGTAGGTCTGGCTATCAAAACCTCTCTTTCACTCTCCAACTCTTCGGTCATTTTCATGAAACGATTAGGATCCTTTCCCTTGTTTGATGATGGTTCTTGGTTTGCGATGCAATCCGTATTATTTAGTTGGA